>RJVU01075100.1:47431-64931 GCA_003731715.1 Anabarilius grahami
CACACTCACTCACACACACTCACTCACACTCACACTCACAAACACGCTCACACTCACAAACACGCTCACACTCACTCACTCACTCACACTCACTCACACTCACTCACACGCTCACACTCACTCACACTCACTCACTCACACTCACACTCACACGCTCACAAACACGCTCACACACTCACACTCACACTCACTCACACTCACACTCACACTCACACTCACACTCACACTCACACTCACACTCACTCTCACTCACTCTCACTCACTCTCACTCACACTCTCACTCACTCACACTCACTCACACTCACACTCACTCACTCTCACTCACTCTCACACTCACTCACACTCACTCACTCACACTCACTCACACACTCACTCACACACTCACTCACACACTCACTCACTCACACTCACTCACACACTCACTCACTCACTCTCACACTCGCACACACTCACTCACACTCACTCACACTCACTCACACTCTCACACTCGCACACACTCGCTCACGCACTCCCTCGCTCACGCACTCCCTCGCTCACGCACTCCCTCGCTCACGCACTCCCTCGCTCACGCACTCCCTCGCTCACGCACTCCCTCGCTCACACACTCACAGAGTTTCACTCTGCAGGACGTTAAACTGAACATGAAAAACTGACACACCACTATCTGAACCTCTGAACTTTAAATAGGTTTACAGAGAGGAACACATTAATGGAATAATGTTCCAGTGCTCAGAGAGTGACATCTGACTGCATGAATTCCGCTGGTTTGGTGTTGTTTTGTGCCCTGCGGATCTCTGCGGTGTCTTTCTGCTGATTAACTGTCTCTCCGCCTGTCAGGCTTGTCTGAACTAGTGCCTCGACAGATCGTCTGCCTGTAGGACAGTAAAGCTTCTGGTTGGCATGATTCAATAACAAAGCCATTTCATTAGAGAAATTACCAACTTTCCTAATACTCTGAAATAAATTGCAAATACAACACATTTTCCTCTTATATATCTGTCGCTGTACTCACACATCAACATGCCGCTTTACCACCTTATGACAATGACATTTGCTTTGCACTCCATTCAATGAACTTCAAGAAAATGATTATTCACACAAAACACCACAAATTCATCCATCTTCAAGTCAAGTATATTTATCGATATAGCACTTTTTACAATACACATTTCCAAAGAATCTTTACAGAAAGTCATACTGTCAATAATGCCATAGTGCTTTAACATAGAGTGCGCTTTAGTGCCGGGCGATATGACGATATATATGATATGACGGCTGGTTTTGTTCTATTGATAGATTTAAACATTAGTCGATTTGGGTTAGGGTTCAAAGCATTCAAAAGTTCATAATGCATTAATGAAGATATGATTCGGTATACACACAAATAACTCATAATATTTTTGTTTATCCATTTGAAAATTTTCCCAAAGTATAACTAAATAAACACACACACTCCCACACACGATCCAATGTAAACCAGCTGTATGAAATCACTGAGAAACAGACAGGAACGCGTCACATACGCTGTAAGAAACAAACGCAGCAGTTTACAGCTCAATAAAATGCAGATATGATGCACAATCATCAGAGTTCAGATCATTTATCTGGTAATACGTCATATCAACAGCTTCTGTGTGTGACATCACAACTGATAACAGATAAAACACCGGAGATGCAGCTACACGGGAGAAAACTGCCACACGAGTTACAGGATGATGAACATCATCCTCACGTGATCCTTTTGGCAGCACATCTTAAATGAAAAAGCACTGTGGATGTTCAGGGCAGGTTTGATGACATCATCAGCAGGCGCCAGGCCTCAGGGGGCTGCAGTCACATGAAGTGAAGTATGAGAGAAACCAGTATGTCCTCGACACACACACACACACACACACATTCATTCTCTTTAGCCATGTAAATCAAAGCCTTCTATCACTTTTATATGAACAAAACTTTGAAATAAAAATTGTAATTTATTTATTAATTGCTTTTCTTTTTTAGGAGGTTTTGTCAGATTGATCTCACTTCTGGAGGCAAACTAGATCTAAACACATAAACACACATACAAAACACACACACACCATCCAGCTGTGCAAGACATCTGAAGTAACTTCACAACATTGTTGTTGTTCAGGAGTGTGTTTATATCAGACTAAGCATCAGTGCAGCCACACACACACACACACACACACACAGTCCGATGCTGATAAGACTTACTGTGTGTGTGTGAGCTCTGAATGACACACAGACAGCTCCACCGGTTCCTCCCTTCCTCCGCTCTTCTGTGTGTTTGCGCTTGTTTCCGTCTCTCTCTGTGCTGTAATCAGGCCGCTGCTGTCCGTGTCGGTTTGTCTCTCTCGCTGCACTCGGGCCGGTTCTGCCCGGCTGAATTGGAACAGGCTTCCCAGGCGTCTGAGGAATCCGTCTGCAGGAGGTGCTGTGGAGGCGGATTGAGGAGTCGAGCCCCCGTCCTCCGTCTGTGACGCGCTGCTTCCTTCCGAAACGTCAGACGGCTGCGACTCCTGCGAGAGAACAGAGAGTGTGAGCGTCTTCAGTAGCAGCAGAGCAGCAGCAGCGCCCGTCTCTCTCTCCCCCCTCTCTCTCTCTCTCGTGCTCACGGCCCTCCCCCAGTACATCCCACCCTAACCCTTAACCCCTTCAGTGCTGGTGTGCTCCATCTGACTGACAACACTGGGTTTGACAACATTACAAAACTAAAGCATCAAAACAGAAGAAAGAAAGAAAGAAAGAAAGAAAGAAAGAAAGGATTTTCTTAGTTCTTAATTCTGTCATTTGCAGCCTAAAGCAGTGGTTTTCAGTCCCGGTCCAGATTCTCTCTTATTTAACACACTTGAGTTTCATAAACAGCCTCTCTGTTAAATACAATACTTCCCTACTATATAGTACACAAAAGTACCCGGATGACCTACTACTTCCAGTGAGATTCTTACTATCCCATGAGGCCACGGGAGAGGATTTATGAATGTCAGTGAAACAACGCAACTAATGCTGGTAGATTACATGACAAAGACAACATGGCGGATGTAGCCATTTTTATGTAACTGACTTCTTTAAGAAAAAATTAGATGACTAGCACCACAGACTGACAACAGCAGGCATGATTGGATGGTTTTTGAGTCACTATTAGTGGACTTTTGAAGCTGTCCTATATTTAGGAGATGAAAACCACTGGCCTAAACGCCCGTTCAAACCAAGAATATGATTCTTAAAAAAGGCTACAAATTGCTTCTAATCTGGAAGCTTAGGAACAACTCTTAAAAATTAGAGGTGTTTCACTCCTAATTTTTCATCTAAGAGTAATTCACAAAGCATTTTAATGCTAAAAGTAGCTCCTAAACAAAGTCCTCCTGAAAACTCTTTAATCCCTCAGAGAAACTCAGAAACCATCCGATCATTCCTGCTGTTGTCAATCCGCGTCACAACCGAGTAAATATATTGGAATATTGCAATGACATTGACTTTTTTAAATGGTATCACCGGGAAGGTGTTTTCTTAGTTTTAGATGTAGTTAGTGCAGTTTGCCTATCTTTGTTTTATCTTTAGTGGTTCTGAATGTGGTTCAAATATATACTCTAATTAGTTTAAATAATAAGGGAAACTGAATGGAATTAGCCACAGATGTACTAATTGATTATGTATTTTATAGACTATACTTGATAATGTTCTATACAAACACACACACACACACATATATAATAGTGTGTTTCATGCAGTTTACTTCTATATTTCTATCTTTATATACAGGTCCTTCTCAAAAAATTAGCATATTGTGATAAAGTTCATTATTTTCCATAATGTAATGATAAAAATTAAACTTTCATATATTTTAGATTCATTGCACACCAACTGAAATATTTCAGGTCTTTTATTGNCAACCGAGTAAATATATTGGAATATTGCAATGACATTGACTTTTTTAAATGGTATCACCGGGAAGGTGTTTTCTTAGTTTTAGATGTAGTTAGTGCAGTTTGCCTATCTTTGTTTTATCTTTAGTGGTTCTGAATGTGGTTCAAATATATACTCTAATTAGTTTAAATAATAAGGGAAACTGAATGGAATTAGCCACAGATGTACTAATTGATTATGTATTTTATAGACTATACTTGATAATGTTCTATACAAACACACACACACACACATATATAATAGTGTGTTTCATGCAGTTTACTTCTATATTTCTATCTTTATATATTTCTCCTTTCTGCTGTCTGCCAGCTACACTTCTCTACCAATCACTGTACGCGATTTAAGAATGCGTTCATAAAAGTGACATCATCCATAGTAATGAGCTCAAACCCGCTTTAGTCTAATATTCAGAGTTAGTAAAACTTGCTCTGTAGAGTTTTGTGAATCAGTTTTAAGCTAAAAACTTCTAGCTAGGAACTCTTAGAGTTAAGATAAAAAAGTTATTATTAAAACTTTATGGTTATAGTTATTGACAGTTTTTGTTATGAACGAGCTTTAAATCTCAGGCCATCTTAACTCTGTCAAAGATCCCTGGAAGCCGATCAGAGTTAAACAGACGGGTCCGTTCTCACTGACAAACACAACCAACTCAGAAGAAGAACCGCCTGGACTTCTGCTGCCACTGACACAATTTAACAGAAAAGTACATGAGAAAGAACAAAAAACACTCGTCTGGACGTTTTCAGAGCAGCCAATAAAACATGAAGAACAGGAATACAATTACAATTGATGTGATGTGACTTCATTTGACATTTGTAGATGAGAATATTATAATGATTAACTCTGTGACACTGTGTGTGCGCACACACTCACACACACACACACACACACACACACTCACACACACTCACTCTCAGTCACACACACACACACACACACACACACACTCATCACACACAGGTTTGTTTTGCTATCTTAGTGGGGACTCTCCATAGGCGTAATGGTTTTTATACTGTACAAACTGTATATTCTCTCCCCCTACACTACCCCTATCCCTAAACCTAACCATCACAGGAAACATTCTGCATTTTTACATTTTCAAAAAAACATCATTTAGTATGTTTATTAATCCATTTCCCTCGTGGGGACCGCTGGCTGGTGATGTAGGTGATCTCAGGTTTTTATTACATCGTGGGACATTTGGTCCCCACGATGTAATATAAACAAGAACACTCTCACACACACACACACTCACACACCTGTCCAACACAACACTAAACACACTGTAACACTTCCTCTTGAACATCCTGACACACTCACTCACACACACACACACACACTCACACACACTCACACACACTCACACACACACACACACACTCACACACCTGTCCAACACAACACTAAACACACTGTAACACTTCCTCTTGAACATCCTGACACACTCACTCACTCACTCACACACACACACACACACACACACACACAGTGAGTGTCAGTCTAACCTGTGCTGCTGCTGCTGACGCGTTCAGGTGTTGTTCAGGTGTTTGAACTGTGGATCCATCAGTCTCTCTGATCTCACTGAGGGAAATAAACAAATCAGAGGAATATGCAAAGCATTGATAATAAACTCTCTCCTACAAACACTCCAGATACTGCCTTCCGCTTCAACTGTTCATGGATATCAGATTCTCTCCAGAGGCGAGAGACACACATGAAGCAGGAGAAGACCGACACACCCTGCAACTGTCCTGCTATTAAATGACTCTTTTCTTCGAAATATTTCCAGCCCGTTTTGACAGGAGAAAAAAACCCGGAATAAAATCATCTGCACGAAAGACACTTGAACTGCAGAAGAACAGACAGTGAGATCGTGTCATTGGCACAGAGAAAACATGAGACGACTCAAACACGACAGAAACATGCTCACGAGTACAAACAGGCTTCGACTTCACTCGTTTAAGAGCTAAAAATAGAAGGAAGGAAGAAAATGAGCTGCTGAGACAAACCTTTCATTCCCCTCGGTGTCCACAGATTTACTTCTGGAGAAGAATCTGGAAATGTTTTTGGCGAAATCCTCGTGCCAGGACATCTGCCTCTTGACATCGGACATCATGTGGACACAAACTAAACATCTGAGAAGACTTGAGAGTCAAATAAACCGAGCGATCTGATTCTTATCTCCATTTGACCGTGTTGAAACAGATCAGACTGAAGCCCGAAGAGAGTTTGAGGAAGTTTGTCTGGGAGGAGTCAGAGTCAATGATCAACTCATGGAAGAATAGAAGAATAATTCTGAAATAACTGACGATATCTACAGCTGCAGTGATGGAAAAACACAGTCTCGTGTAAATAAAGCAGCTGTCAGTGAATCGGCAGATGTTGACTGGCGAATAAACGTGATGAACAGTTATGTGTGAAAACAAAAGACTAAAGCGGTTTCATCGTGTCAGTAATAAAAGCGTGTGATGTTTTTAGATAAATAAACTTTAAAAATCAACAATATACAGTCATTTCCCTGGTTCGTTTACTTTAACAGCTCAAAGAACTTAATCGTGTATAAGCATGCATGGATAGAAATATAACCAGCCTTGACTTTACCATGATTTCTATTTAACTGTTCAACTTTACACGCCTGTGCTGAAGTTACTATAGTAATTCACTCCTCCTGCGTTCAGAGGAAATGTGGACAATAACGGGACATTACAAGCACTCCCTCTGATCGTGTGAGGCTGATCGATGAATTTACTGATAGATGATCGATGGGATGTTCGTATCTTTGGGTTGTTTATCACTTCTGCTCCAGTGGCGCCATCGTGTGTTCAGTGATTGAAACGCGTTTGCGTTTCTGTATTGAAGAGGAACTTTAATCAATTTAATTCAGTTAAAATAAATAATAATGAAATTGGGATAATCTGTCATAATTTACTCCCTGAACGGTTTTGCAGACTAAATATAAACCACTGAGACATTTCTCAAAATATCTTCCCAAACATGTTTGGGACAAAATGAGGATGAGTAAATGATGACAGAATGATCTTTTTTTTTTTGGACACACTATCCATTCTGTTAGCATCAGTGAAATTCAGAAAACAGCTTTGATTCATGATTCATATGATGTGAAAGGGCTCTGAATGTATATTTTAAAGATATTTCAATAAATACAAATGAAAAGCAAACTAAAACAACATCAGTTGTACAGGCACAGGAGAGCACAGAATATCAGTGAAACGGTGAGGTTTGAGTCTGAGCAGCGCTGTCTCAGATTCCTCTGAACACACACAGATCCAGTGAGAATAATAGCTGTAATTTTTAACAGGCAGCTCTCTGAAATAAAACATACGTGTCGCTCTTTCATGGAAAAGCTCATGTGGGCTCAGAATGAGACTGAACATAATTGGAGCCACATTTATTAAAAGAGCTGAAAATGAGGCTCACAGTTCTAGCAGAGGAAACAGATCCATGTAATTTAATTATCTGTTTATTTTCAACAAAACTCATTTCACTGAGAGGTGTTTTCATTTTCTCACAGAGAGCAGCAGCCCTGGTGACTTTCCCTGATGTTATGAGGAAGACGGAAGCCAAATAAAGGAGTGTTTCTGCAGTCATTTTGACTGGATGTTTTAATGCAAAGCTTCAGGCAAATGGCACACTGTTTGCCTAGTTCAGTAAATGTGCACTAAAACCAGCAAAACATTAAGTTTGAAACGGATTCTTCAGGACAAAAACAAAACAAAACTGTTTGACTGTTAAAAATGTCACCTTTAACAGGAGCACAGAAAACCTGAGATCTAAAAGAAAGTGTTTAATATCCCTGTTAAAGCGTGTCCCGTCATGAAACAGGCGCGTCCTGATGCACTTGGACATTAGGAAGGCCAGAGGAGACTGACTGCGGTACGGTGAGCATTTATAAGGAAAGCTGGATGAACATTTCGGCTTTGGCATCTGTTGTACAACATGCAAAGCCGGAAGCCATATGTCTGCCATCAGTAAGAAAAAACACAGTCCAGGGGCCACCAAACTGAGTAAGAGTTATTAGTCCCCCGGGGCCACAGGATAAAAGACCCTGTGATATTATAAATGCAGAGCTACATTTTCCAGAGCAAACCTTCATTCTTCAGCGCAGCGATGCTTCGGTCTGGGTTTCATCAGAGTTCTAGTACATCATTCCACTGACAATGAAAGACTGGTTTTGCTTGTGTGATCAGCACTTAATGAAAACAGTCTGTAATTCCAGATTTGGGACTATTTTGAATACACTTTATGAAAACTTTATAAAGAGCGTTTGGAGTCGGTGGAAACGCGTCTGGTTGTAGCGGGTTAAGTCCGGCTAATTGTGGAGCTTTACGGGGTCAAACTGCATTAGGCCTGTAGAATAAATGTTTTCCACATGCTTATGAGAGACTGAATATTCAAGAGTCAGATTCACAGCAGCTCAATGGTTTCATGGTGAATTATATAGTTTGGGTTTATTTGGTTGTTGTGGAACATGTTGGTCAGAGAAAGAACAGGGTTTTATTGGATGTTACTGATCTGAACTCTAAATCCAAACACACACACACACACACACACACCACTCTCTCTCTCTCTCTCTCTCACACACACACTGATTCATGCAGCCTGCAGGCGATCTTCACATGTACCGCAGGTGCAGCGACTGACAGGCCTCTACAGTGTCGATTTTCTCTTAATAAATGACTCGGCTAATGACGGTGAACAGAGTAAAACTCTCTCCAGAGAGACTGCTAACCACTTCATCTAACAGCACAACACGAGCCACTTAAACATTTTAGTCTGTTTATAAGGATGATTGTGTGTCTAATAGGTCAATGATTAAGTCATTTACAGCAGCCGTTTTTCAGGCTGCCAAAAGCATTACTAACCTCTACAAGATCTACAAATCTCACTGTAAACACTCGAAAATACATATCAGTCATAATTGCTATTAATATTTCAAACATGAACTGAAGTCAATTGCTGTTTTTAACTGTGAAACACTAGAGGGCAGAATTGTGCAGAAAAAGTTGAGCAAAGTGAATCTTTACTGCCTTATAATTGTATAAGAAGCTCAACTGAAACATAAATGCACATATAGCAGCTCCATATAACATCTGTTCATTTCATACGAATACATATTTTGAACTTTCGGCAAAAATATTGAACAAAATATTTAAAGATGAATTGGTTTGCTTTTATCGTCTATCACATCTATATGGTACAGCAAATGTCCTGATGTCATTTTAATGAGTGTTTCCAGTGTCAGTTTTAGACAAACTGCAAATTATTCAGATCGTTATTTCTTCAATATTGTAAAAAACGAAACACAATGTACATGTTCTCTTTAGCTGAAAGCATTTCAAAACAATCAGAGATACTTTATTACAAACGTGACTGTAAATACATTCATGCTCATCTTTGCCAAAACAGTAAACTCATTCACTTCAGATTTCCTTCAACATTGTGATTTATCCTTGATCTTCTTCTCTTTGCATGCAGGGATCATGGCATAGAGGACGATCTCTCTCTCTCACACACACACACACACACACACACATGTTTGTTTTTGTGAATTGTGGGGTCATTCCATAGGCGTAATGGTTTTTATACTGTACAAACTGTATTTTCTCTCCCCCTACACTACCCCTATCCCTAAACCTAACCATCACAGGAAACTGTGCACACTTTTACTTTCTCACAAAAACTCATTCTGTGTGATTTATAAGCCTTTTGAAAAGTGGGGACATGGGGAATGTCCTCATAAGTCACCTCTTCTTGTAATACCTATGTCATTATACACATTTGTGTCCTGATGTGTCACAAAAACGCGCGCGCACACACACACACACACACACTCGCTCTATTCACAACTAACACACATGACAACGTGACATTGAAAAATGCCAAATGCAGAAGAACATTTATAGCATGAATGAATGTCTTTCAGAACTTCTCAGAGACATGTATCTCTTTTTAGCCAAAAGATAAAATAAAAAAATACATTGCTTACAGATGAAAGCAGCAAAAAAAGAACATGTTCTGTTTGAAGCTCTGGACACAAATATATTAAACAGGTTTGAATAAAGTCTGAGCAGCACTGATGATTGTAGAATAAAAGTGTCTGCGGAGGAAGAGAGGAAATGAAAGCAGATTTCCATCTGGTTTTATGATCATAGATGTCAAATTCAGGAGTTTTTTTTATGTGTGTTTTCAGGGTAATGGACCTCGAGTCATACTTTATCACTTCATTTTGGTCTAAACTTGCAACAACACCTGTCCACAGACTCATTTTTTAAGTAGGCTAATATATGAATAAAATACATTTAGTTTGTGATGAGTGTTAGGGGATATGTGGATATGAAATCATGTATGACAGATTTGTTTTCACGCAATAAAAACATCAATAATTGTTTTATTTTACATATGTCCAAAAACAAATTATGTAAAGTTGGGTGTCAGATTCAATACACAATCTTAAGAGATCGCAAATACTAAACCAATGCAGAGTCTGTGAAAGTGAATGTGATTTTATCTCGAACCCCCGCAGAGCAACAGCGAATAAAGCACTAATAGGTATTAAATACACTCCTCTGCTCATTAATCATCGGAGCCCGACATCTCGTATATTTTCTCTCTTTGCTCTGAGACTCCAGCAGTCATGAACAGTTTCATCTCTGGCACTTCTGTCTGTGTTCAATCAGTTCAGGCTGTTCCTGCACACACATTCAGAAAGTGCTTTTTTCCGTGTTAAAGATGTTTTCATGCATGTCAGTCTTGATAAAGGCTGTTTATTAGAAATGCATATCGCAGCTTGTATAGAGAGAAAGTCGTATGGTGATCAGTGCAACATGCGAACAAGCTTATATTTAAACCCATCTGAGTGCTTGACCTGAAGAACACCTTCCTTCTCTTTGGTCACTGATTCCCTGTTGTCTGTGTGGAGTTTAACCCTAACCCTGCAGAGAAAGACTGTGATCAAGTCTGGACCGTGCTGGAGACTCCAGAAGAGCCCGAGCGAGAGGAACACCTGCAGTGAGAGACTTCTGCTAACACCTCTCTCTCTCTCTCTCCTGAACTCAATCCTCACAGCCAACCAGAGCTTCCAGATTCTACACATTAATCTGAACGAGGACAGCGAGTTTTGCGGCTTTATAGTGTGTCTGTGGACTCGAGACAGGCTGGTTCTGGAAGGAGGTCTCTTCCTGCATTTTCCATCCAGAGCTGCCGAAGTTCATCCATCAGCTGTGACAGGCCGAGGGAAAGCGATAGCCTTATATCACAGCCAACCCTCCAACACAAATAAATGTGCTGATTGTGCTCGCGGCCCAAACACACTCGCGCGCGCTGCTGTCCGCGGAAATATTCTGCACGATGTCAAATAAGAATAAAATGCGCAAAGTGCACCAAATGCGTTCCAGACAAATCACACGAGCAAACCCATTAATGAAACACAATATCTGAACAAACGTGCTGGTAAAAAATGAAAATGTAGAACAAATACATCAGTGTCTGATTTAATGTAATCTGCTCAAATATCCGTCATATTTGTCACAACACAAACACGCAAAGATTTATTCTGAGTCTACTCTGAGCTCCAAACAAATGTGCACAAACTACTTTCTAAACAATTGTAAGTGATGCAGAATTTATTTTGTTACAGTTTTACAAGATCCCAATGATCCCCGGAATGTTTCTGGTTTGCCCGAGTAGCCTAAAGCTGAACTTGCATATATTATCAACAGGCCTATAACCCTTCATCAGGAATATTCTTCAAGGTGGAATTATTTGAAAATATTTAAGTTCACGGTTTTTGCGTGACAGTGAAAAGAGACTCGAATCGAATGCTTAATTCGGCTTAAACAATCCAAATACCGATAACGGTTTAAATCGCGCTTATTTTCCATCGCTTGCCATTCAGAAACTCGGTTCTCCACGGAATGTGTCGGGTCCAAACGAGCCAACACTCCCGCCAGACACGGAAACTGATTATTACATTGTTAAATGTCAATAAATATTAATATAGAAAAAAGTTATTTGGTAAGACAGCCAATAATTCAATAATAAATGTTGCTTTTTTCTTTAGACATCAATCCTCACACACAAGAGAGTGTGACGTAACGAGAGTCATTCCGTCTCCATGAACCGCCCTCTCTCTCTCTCTCTCTCTCTCTCCTCTCTCTCTCTTTCTCTCTCTCTCTCTCATATGCGATCAAAGCGCAGGAATAATCGAAAGGCTGAGCGGTATCTGAGGAGTCTTGAGAGGAATATTCAGGCGTCGAGAGGAATTTTAAAAAAGAAAGAAAATGAAACATTTTAAAATGGAAATAAACACGAACTCGTGAAATGGAGGACTGGAGTAGCCTACATCGACACATTGAACAGATGTTCGTAAACTCATCTTTACTATTTTTATATGCTATTTTGTCTGCTCGTCGTCATGGATTTATTAGAAGTTAGTGTTGTTGCATCAGTGTAGTCTGTCATTTTAAAATCTTTCAAATCTAAACGTCAAAGCGCGTCGAAGCCTGAAGCGACTGTGGAGTGAATGTGATTCCCAATGAAATGGAGTTCAACTGCCTTCCTAAAGTATATAAGAAGTTATCAGAATCGAAATCTAATGCGACATGACCGGCTGGTTTATTGAAGTATCTTCTGGAAAGACCTTCAGTGTGTGAAGAGTTTCGTCAGTGTTAGAGGTGATTTCCATTCGCTCCATCGTTTCATTTTATGATTTAATTCACAAAGAGCAGGACTATCAGGAAGGTTCAGCTCAAAGGCCCTTTAGTAGCTTGTCTTTCACTGCAACACAAGCAGAAAAGACGCAGTGACCATTATTATAGTGGCTCTTTCTGTGAACGACTGAAGCGCTTTAAAGCACGTCCATCTTCTCCATGTGTCAGAAATGAAGGAAAAGTCCAAGAATGCTGCGAAGACACGAAGAGAAAAAGAAAATGGAGAATTTTATGAACTGGCCAAACTGTTGCCGCTGCCCTCGGCCATCACATCTCAGCTGGACAAAGCGTCAATCATCAGACTGACCACAAGCTACCTGAAAATGAGAGCCGTGTTTCCAGACGGTGAGTTACAGCTCGATTGGAGACGGATTCCCAGCATTGCCTGATGGGATTTGCCTTTGAATTGATCATCTCACAATGCCTTTTAATTTCGTTGTCTTGTTTTTATTTGTGACGTTTCACTAAATTCATTTTAATATGAACATTTTCAATGACAGACTATTTTAATTAAATTAAATTAATCTTAAAGCATTTGAAAATAATAATAATAATAAAAAAATGGCTGTTTATTTACTCGTTAAGTCAACTAGTCTAACCACTCCAAATCCAAAAGTCTAAAAATAAAATGATTAACAATATCCTAATAATAACGATAATAGGCCTAATAATAATAATAGATTTCTGAGTTCGTTTTGATCAGAAGTGCTTTGCGTGATGAAATGAATCTGAAAACGATTAGGGTTAGCAGCGCTTGAAAATGTGTTTCTAAAAGAAAATTAATGTCTGTTTTTTTCTTTATTGTGTTTGTAATTAACATACATTTTTATCAACTCATAAAATCAACTAAACCATCACAGATTCAGTCATTTTCTCTTTCCGTCGCTGTTAAAGACATTTCCTTAGAGTCAAAATCTTCTACTGATGATCAAAAGCTGAATTTATAATAAATCATAACAGATCTCAAATTGTATTCGGGATAAATATTTCACAAATGGAAGAAAATAAAGACTCCATATCGGATCGCATTTGGTCCTAAAGAGCCTATCATTTTAGAAATCTTTCTTCTGTAAATGAATCAAAATTAACATTTGGTTCCCGTTAATTAATTTCTTTTAATTTCCGTTTTCGGCTACATGGAGGCAGTAATTTCAAATTAGTAATATTAAATTATGCTATAATTCTGTAATTGACCTTTTAGCAGTAGCTACAATATGTATATTTAACTTAAAATTGCTTCATTGAAATTTATAATAATAAGGTTAATATAATAAAGGTATAACATAATATTGGCTACACATTAAGGCACAAATCCATATTTTTTATTGGATTTTGATTTTATTTGGATTTGTTTATATTTATTTATATTTATATTCTTGTCCACGTAAAGTTGAAAAGTAAATTTGTTTAATTAGCACATGTGATAATAAACATTGATAACCTCCCGTTAAACTGCAGCTTAAATTAGTTACAATTCTAAGATCACTTTTGCTAATTTAGCTAACACTTTTGTCTAATTTAGCTAACACTTTTGTCTAATTTTGCTAAATGAATTCTTCACATCCCAAACTATAGCCTATATCATTATTAAAACACCAGCTTCTCAGAGGAATGATGATGATGCCGTTTATTGGTGACGGGATTCGAGCGCTAATGAAGTATTTCACCTTTATTTCTATAACCCTTTTTACAATGCAGATTGTGTCAAAGCAGCTTTACAGTGATAACTGGTATATAATTTGGCTGCACAGCAGCTCTTAAAGAATAGTGTCAATGCAGGCAGATCAGAAGCACTGCTGATTAAATGTCAAGTCAGTATTTGAATCTGTTTCTGTGTTTGTTGTGAGGTCTCGGAGAGGCCTGGGGTCAGTCATCACGGGTCAGTCCTCTGGACCTCATGGCCAAAGATCTGGGATCTCACCTGCTGCAGGTGCGAGGCTTTTAAAACAACATTATATTTAATGCTAATATCTTGAAACGCGTCTGATGATTATGCAAATGAATCATGTGATATCATGTGTTTTTCAGACGCTGGACGGGTTTGTGTTTGTCGTCGCGTCTGACGGGAAAATCATGTACATCTCAGAAACAGCTTCAGTCCATCTGGGTTTGTCACAGGTGAGAGTTTAAGATGAAATCGGGGTCAGTCCGAGGCCACAGTCATATCACTTCAACACACACATAACTGAGACCACATGAACTTCCAGAAGAATGTCATTATAATACTATCTGGAGAATGTGAAGTGAATCTATTCACTGACTGTTTGCTCAGTGTCGCTATTTCTTATATTGTGCCTCTATTGAGAAATTCCGACAATGAGAAAATCTGAAGAAAGTCTAAAGAAAAACACTGAGGTTGAGCTTGTTTAACACGTCTAGATTTTACTTTTGGGCATGTAAAGAGAGTTTTCTGTGTCACACCATTGGATCAACCAAACACACACACACACACACACACACATTCAAAAGTTATAAAACACTAAGAATGTTTTTAAAGGATACAATATAGTATTTAACTTATCAAAATACAATTTAAAATAGTAATATTGTAAATTATAATTAATGTGAAATAACATTTCTATTTTGAGATATTGAGCTGTTAGGATTGGGTTTAAATTGTAGGATTAGGATTAGGGAAGGATTTTTTATCTGTGATGGCAATTTGTGCAGCAGCCATTTCTGCAGTCATTATATCAGCCCTAAAGGGATATAGTTCATCCAAAAATAAAACACCCTCACGTCCTTACAGACCAGTACGAGTTTCTTTCTTCTGCTGAACACAAGAGAAGATATTTTGCAGAACGTTTGGAACCAAACAGCACTTTTGTCCATTGACTTCCACTGTATGGACATAAAACAACACAACAGTTTTGGAGTGACATGAGAGCGAGGAAATGAAGGCTTTTGGGTGAATTGTGCCCTTAAGAAATCCTTCTGTGCTGATTTGGTACTTTAGTATTTCTAGCACAGTTGAACTGGTGGCACAGATTCATAAAGTTAGAAAATGCACTTTACACACATTCAGAAACACAATTCTCTCGAAACTCATCAGTGTGTTTGTATGCTGAGACACCACGGCTCTTCCACACACTTCTGTCCCGACAGAGTAAAACTGGATCTAACCAACATGAGCAGGACATCAGAGTCTCTCTGAGAAACAGAAGCTTCAGTGAAGAGAAGAATATTGACACTGGAAATAACAGAACCTTCAGAGGACCTTCTGACGCGTGGAAGAAAACGGACGGGTAAATGTCTGCGGAGGAACATGAGAAAATATTTGTGCTGCTTTTCAAAAGAAGAAAAGAGACAAAGACGTCAAAGATGTGACAGTCTCTTCTTCAGCAGCTGTAATAGAAACTACTCCGTGTTTACCGACCAATGCTGTCGCGCATCAAGACAAAAAAAGCAATAAAAAACAATTGATAGAAATGAAAAATGCGCTTCTTGGATTCAGGAGGTGAACATTTTAATTTATTTGAGGAGCATTAAAAGAAGAATTCTGGCAAGATGTTGGCACTGATCTTGATGGACTGTGGAGATCCAGACTCGAGTCACGGGTGAGTTAAAGGGAAAACGCTGTTTTTATGGCCTAGTCAAAACAGCAGCGGCCGCCGGAGACGAGCCCCAATCACACGGGACGACGCAAATGAAGCTGTTAATGTGGGAACACCTGTGTCTACTGACTGCTGAGCATTCAAATGGGCTGGTTACTGGTGGACGACGAGAAGAATGTGAGAACGGCTTACAGACCGAGACTGAGACTTCATTGGCGAAACGCTGAAACGCACCCGGCGTCGACAGGGAATTCATTATGTTCGCACTCGGACTCTGACAGGACGGTATTGTGTGTTGGTGTGCAGCAGGACTCCAGATCTGATCTGAAACACACAAACGCAGTATGTTTAGTAAAGTGCACATTCCTGCGCGCTCCTGCGCCTCAGCGCGCCGCCGCACTACAAAGATCAGATTAGCGTCTCCGCCGCAGCTGCCGAGAAAGTAATTTGTCGCTGAAGTGCTGTGAAGTGACCTTCCCTGTGTCTGATGTGCCCTGCTAATTTACACACAAAAATGGATCAAAGTCCTGCACAGAATCCGCTTTTGTTTTCACATGCAAATCGTGTTTTTATACATGAACTTTTTGCAGCGGGAATCAGACTGTCCCTTTGAGATGGACGCAGATCAATTTCAGACAAACAGGAGCTTAGCTTCAGCCCGACACACACACACACACACACACACACACACACACACACCCTGTTCACAATAGGCATTTTTGTGAGTTGATGTAATCTTCTTAAATGGCACGGATTCTCAGTCATCTTAATCTGGGTTTTTCACTTTTCAGACTGGTTTCAGACCACCTGACAGATATCAGGGGAACGTAAAATGACTGAATGATGATTTATTGTGTTGTAGGTGGAACTGACTGGTAACAGCATCTTTGAGTACATCCACCCGTCAGATCACGATGAGATGAGCGCAGTGCTGAGCGCGCACCCGCCGCTGCACCCGCACTTGCTGCAGGGTACGAGCGCGCACACACACACACACACGCGCGCATGAAATTAAAGGAAATGAAATGCTTTATATTTATCACAAGGCTCTTCTGGTCCGTGTGTTCCAGAGTTTGAGCTCGAGCGCTCGTTCTTCCTGCGGATGAAGTGTGTGTTGGCGAAGCGGAACGCGGGACTCACGTGCGGCGGATATAAGGTGAGTTTGTGTCTCTTCAGCTGAAACTCCCGAACATGTTTTCCTTTGGAACAAATCAGATGATGGCCGGTAAAATGATATTCTGATGGTTATTTTCTGCGAGCGCGCCTCAAACCCCAGTTTTGCATCGC
>RJVU01075100.1:69931-80544 GCA_003731715.1 Anabarilius grahami
TCAATTCAGATCAATATCACAATATCACTTTTCACTTTCCCCATTGAAAAGAAAGTTGTCATTTTCATAAATCTTTAATGGCTCAAAATATTTAGTTATATGAATATCAGGGGCCTGTTTCAGAAAGGAGGTTAAGTGAAAACTCTGAGTATGTTAACCCTGAAATGAGGGAAACTCTGGGTTTTCTGTTTCAGAATGGGAGGTATGTCAAACCCGAGAAAGCAGGTTAGGTCAAGCCGTTTCTGAAAGAGAGGTAACTTATACTCTGTGAACCTAAGCTGGTCAGGAGCAGGTTTTCTTCGGTAAACCCAGAGTTTCCTTCGGTCTCCTCCCACTTTTTAAAGTGCTAGTGATGTTTAAATAGTTCACTCATTCATTCACACTGCAAAAATGCTTTTTGTACTGAGTATTTTTTGTCCTATTTCAAGTACAAATATCTAAAAATTCTTAAATCAAGATGGATTTTGCATATACGAAAATGATAAAAGATATTAAGTCTTTTTTCCTGGGGGATCTAAATTAAGTGCATTTTACTTAAGTAAAATTATCATTATCTGCCAGTGTGGTAATAAAAATAACCTTAATGCAAACGGAAAACAAGATTATTCGGAGTGTCTAATACTAAGTGGATATTTACAGTAGCTCCGCCCACCAGTGTCAGACCAGGTTAAAAGTGATGCAGGTTCTTGTGGCTGCAGTGGTGTCGGGTGCAGAGAATTAAGTTGTGATGCGATTGACTGGGTTTGAATCCGCCTTCTGCCGAGCTCGCTATTCTCCCTTTTCCCATCACATATCACAACAGAAAATTATTGAAAATAAATACCTAAGAAAATGTTCTAAAAGTGGAAGTAAATTGCCTAACGAGTGTTTAATAATGATAAAATCATTTACACTCTTATTATTGCATCCTGTTAAATCTTTTTTTTCTTCTTTTTTTGCATGTGGGATACCTTGAAAATGAATATTAGTTCAATAACTTACCGTTCTGCCAGATTTCACCTTTGATATTATTACAGTGATAAGAATTATTGACTCAGAAGTATGCGGATGTCATTTTGTCACGTGCTGTTGCCATGGTGAATCGTAATATCGGAGCTCCATTGATGATGGCTTTTCATAGTCGTGGTGCGCTTTACTCCGAGTCAACCTGCTCAGAGTCGACTGAACTAACTCAATTCAACTGTTCTGAAACTGAAAACTCAGAGTTTCCCATTTCAGGGTAAGTCAATTCAGAGTTCAAGTTTTAACTCAGAGTTGGTTGAGCCTCCTTACTGAAACGGGCCCCTGATCAGTCAATATATCAAAACAAAGAATAGAGACTCTGCTTTTAAACAACAAAAAGCCATTTTATTTTAGCTTCATGCGTTCTCTTTTATCAACAGTTGAATGTGGGAAAGTTTCATTAAAAGAGCAACATTTTGAACAAAAAGCTTTTTGTCAAACTACAACGTGCGTCAGCTAAACTGGTAAACAATATAATATGTAAACATCAAATCAGTTACATGTGTGAATTAATAATGAATTTCATTGTGAATCAAACTGAATCATTCTAAGGTTGCAAATGGAATCGATTCACAAAGATTCACAGAGAACGACCTGCACGTCTAACCAACTCTGCGTCCATCAGGTTCGGCGGCCGATGGTGCGTTCGCAGCCCAGCTGCTGCACGGGGGCTACAGACCCGGCGCTGCGTTTAAAGAGGAACCCGGTCAGAACCAGGGCGGCACCGACGGCTGCAGAGGACGAGAGGATGAGCGGGCCGGACCGCCGCTGGCCAGACGGCATCATGCGCTCCAGGGCTTCGGCCAGCGCAGGCTGTGTGTGATGGACCCGCCGTACGAGGACAGAAACGGTGCAGCCAGGCTCTCAGATCAGAACGACACGGAGGAGAAGAGGGTGCTGCTGGGAACGGGCCTCCCGGCGCAGAGTCCGTACGTCTCTCTGAACCTTCACCATGTCCTGGCCAAGCACGGCTCTTTCCCATCAGGACCCTACGCTCTGAGCCATTTAACGGACACTTACCGGGGCGAGGAGGTGAACCCGTACCTGTACCGGACCCAAAGCCCTGCGCCCGACGGACACCGCGTTCCTCATTACATCGGCACATCTGTCATCATCAGCAATGAAAGGTGACACGCTCAGGATCGCCGTCGAATTGCCGTGACTGAGGGACCCGCGGCCGGTCCCGGCCTCCTCTCCTGTTTTATGCAAAGATTTTCTGTTCACACATAAAGCAACGTCAGGTATGGAATAAATTTTTACCCAACGTGCAGCCAGTTCAGCGGGATACTACAGCCATTATGTCCGGAATAGCGAGGAAGGAGAAGCTTAAATACGCATCGGTCATTCAGGGTCTCCAGATGAGCCTCATATTTGCTGCACGGTACTGTTCACTAAACTCAGAGATATGCAAGTGTGTCCAGACTGACAATGATCCACATATTGTATTTGAAACATGCTTTTGTGCCATTATTTACCAAATGAAAACATTTAATCTAATTTAACCATTTAAAAGCAAATGTTTTAGCAGGATTTCTGTAACTACAGACAAATTTCAGAACTTAAAGGTGAAGTGTGTGAATTCTACACCACAAAACTGAATAACACCCCCTCATCTATCATTGGTTCGTTAGACCGATAGTCCCGCCCCAGACTCACATGATTGGTTGAGTCAGAAGTAGAGTCACACAGATCCATGTTCTGAAAGAGTCAGTTTCACTCTTCAGGACGTTAAACTACCGATGACTAACGGAACGTCTCACTTCAGCTTTAAAAGAAGAACTTCTGAACATTGCCTTTCTGAGCTGGAATGGTATGATTTCTATGGACATCTGAAGAAAAACAATTTATTGGGTCCAGTTTTGTGTTACTGAACAAGCAATCCTGCAGGTTTTCAACCGGTCCTTCTATTGTGTCTGACATCCTGATATTTAGCTGCTATAAACAAGTGATGGGCATATTTATTGGCGTCGACCACATTGCAGCATGATTATTTATGGTTCAAACCAAGAGTCTGACAGATGATACTAAAATGACTGGAGCTAGTTTGCTTAGACTCAATAAACATGAGGTGACACATGTGAGCGTGTTGTGTTCTCTTAGAAACAAAATGTTGAACAAAAGCAGCGATTCTCAAAAAGGCAGAATTTTATTATTATTGGTGCCGGAACTTTCATCTCCGATTCCATTTGAGAAAAGCTCGCCGGTCTCATAAAACTTTTGATGAAGCGCTTCGAGATCTAATACTCCTCACGATGAAGGGCCGGGAGAGGGTTAATACTGGCTCTGTTTGTTTGTTGATGAAGACTGCTGTTTTTTATGATTTTGAAGAAGAGCCAACAGGCTCCGTGTCCGTCTCTGGGGAGAGAAGATTGGAATCTTGTATTATGCAGCCGGTATTAGAGATGATAGATTTGTGTTGACCTTCAGAGACCCTCCAGCTGAAATTGTTTAACAGGATATTGTGGATCTGAGGAGAGCTATTTGCTTAATGATTTCTAAAAGCTGAGCAGTTTAGAAAGGCTTTTGTGGATAGATGTGTCCACTCGAGCACCGGACCACCTGAAGAATCATATCAACGATCGAGTAACACCGATCGCTGTGAATGTGAGAAAGTGGGAGCCGATTAATGTGTTTGTAATGAGGTGAAAGATCTCAGACCGTTTAGCGAAGCTTGAGGAATATTTTCACCTCATCAAGACGAGAGACGAGCCTGAAGCACGAGGTGAAGATGACAGATGAGCTGCTAGTTATCGAGGGCGGATGAATGTGACACTGCCAGCAAACTCACACACACTCACGCACTGACATTCACTCACACTCTCTCTCTCTCTCACACACACACACACACGCACGGACATTCACTCACACTCTCTCTCTCTCTCTCACACACACACTCACGCACTGACATTCACTCACACTCTCTCTCTCTCTCACACACACACTCACACACTGACATTCACTCACACTCTCACACTCACACACATTCACGCACTGACATTCACTCACACACACACACACACACACACTCACGCACTGACATTCACTCACACTCTCTCTCTCACACACACACTCACTCACACATGCGCTCACACACACCCTCACACACACACACACAGACAGACATTCACTCACACTCTCTCACACACACACTCACACATGCGCTCACACACACACACTCACACGCACTGACATTCACTCACACTCTCTCTCACACACACTCACACATGCGCTCACACACGCACACTCACACACAGACATTCACTCACTCTCTCTCACACACACACACACACACTGACATTCACTCACACTCTCTCTCTCTCACACACACACGCACGCACTCACACACTGACATTCACTCACACACACAGACATTCACTCACACTCTCACACACACTGACATTCACTCACACTCCCTCTCTCTCACACACACACGCACGCACTCACACACTGACATTCACACACACACAGACAGACATTCACTCACACACACACAGACATTCACTCACACTCTCTCACACACACACACACACACACAGACAGACATTCACTCACACACTCCCTCACTCCGACACTCACGCTCACTCACACCCACACATTCACTCACACTCTCTCTCTCACACACACACACACACAGACAGACATTCACTCACTCTCTCACACACACACAGACAGACATTCACTCACACACACACACACACACACTCGCGCTCACACACACGCACACTCACGCACACTCACACATGCGCTCACACACACGCACACTCCCTGACACTCACGCTCACACACACCCACACATTCACTCACACTCTCTCTCACACATACACACACACAGACAGACATTCACTCACTCTCTCACACCGTACACACACACAGACAGACATTCACTCACACACACACACACGCACACTCACACACACGCACACTCACACATGCGCTCACACACACGCACACTCCCTGACACTCACGCTCACACACACCCACACATTCACTCACACTCTCTCACACACACACACACACACACACACACAGACAGACATTCACTCACACTCACACATGCGCTCACACACACACTCACTGACACTCACACGCTCTCACACACACACACTCACACATGCGCTCACACACACACTCACTGACACTCACACGCTCTCACACACACACACTCACACATGCGCTCACACACACACTCACTGACACTCACACGCTCTCACACACACAGCGCTTCACTGATGGAACAACCACATCAGTCACAATCATTTTATTTAATTTTGTACAATTCAGGAATGTCTTCTTTAAAAGGGATCATCCATATCATTTTACAA
This sequence comes from Anabarilius grahami, assembly GCA_003731715.1. NCBI lineage: Eukaryota > Metazoa > Chordata > Actinopteri > Cypriniformes > Xenocyprididae > Anabarilius > Anabarilius grahami. The sequence continues at coordinate 75,256 of RJVU01075100.1, forward strand.
ACTATGGATCATTACAAAATACTGAGTGATATTGACATTTAATTGATGACCTGATATGAACATACAAATCACCTCAATCTAAAGAGAAATAACAATTAAAGGTATTAAGAGGTGTCAGTCAGATGTGAGGCTGGTGTCGTTAACGGACAGTAATCCACTACAGATCAATAACGACCTAAACTTCATCGGAGCAATCAGCCTTTACTGTGAAGCGGTGATTAAACCGTCTCGGAGTCTCTTACAGCAGGGAAACTTCTATAACCTTGTCATTTTTCTGCTTAACTAATTCAAATCAATGTCTGTATTTTTTTAGATGTAGGAGCGTAATTTGATTTGAGTTTATGTTCTCTGTAATCTGTTACTTTCAAACTCTGAGGCTTAAAATATTGCTCATATTAAAGGCCATATACAGAAGGAAGCGTGTCATCCGCCCGTCACGCTGAATGTGATCAAGTCAAGAGCTGTTTACCGAATAAATGTGAACGATTCATTGGTGCACGTTATTGTGAAGAAAACATCACCGCAGCGCACAAACATCATCTCACGGTATGCCTGAAATCAGCCACGAAACGACCCAGAAAGAGAAAAAGAAGTTTCTGCTAAATGAAATCTTATTAAATGATGTTTAAGCAAAACAACTTCAGCTGCTCTTGATCACCACGAGGTTCCTCAGCATGTCGAAGGAGTTTCCGTCCGGCTGCACGGACACGACGCCCTGATCCCCCGAATTCACCTGCAGAAAGCCGTTCTCATCCAGACCCAGAACCTCGGCCTCAGGCCCGTCCTCGCTCCACAGACGCACACGCGAGCCCCTGAAACACAGACACACGTCAGGCTCTGAAACACAGACACACGTCAGGCTCCTGAAACACAGACACACGTCAGGCTTCTGAAACACAGACACACGTCAGGCTTCTGAAACACAGACACACGTCAGGCTTCTGAAACACAGACACACGTCAGGCTCCTGAAACACAGCCACACGTCAGGCTCCTGAAACACAGACACACGTCAGGCTCCTGAAACACAGACACACGTCAGGCCCCTGAAACACAGACACACGTCAGGCTCCTGAAACACAGGTGATGTACGAGTGGCGGAGCGTGGCGCGTCTCACCCGTGCACCCATCGGCTGTAGTAGAGCGGCAGCAGCGCCTGCGGTCCGCGCAGCTGGAAGTCCGAGACGAAGCGCTCCAGCAGCGTGACCGTTCGCGCGATGAGCTGTGCCGGGTCCAGCGCGTCCAAGCTGCGTCCGTGTTCCCGGTTCTGCTGCCGCACCAGGTCATTGATGCAGATGGTCGGGTTGCTGTTGCTCACGTTGAAGCCGCAGCCTGCGGGAAACATGACAGACGTCACGCGTGACACTGCTAATGAAGTGAAGCGCTGATGTGGGGCGAGACCTCACCGATCAGAAGGCTGAAGGTCTGACCCGTCATGCTGGAATTGACCAGAACCCCGCCGAGCTTCATCAGGTTACTGTAGTAAATGTCATTGGGCCACTTCAGCCGCAGGTCGACGTCCTGCACAAACACATGGAAATATGACTTACGCTCGCATTCATTCATTCAGCCAACGCTTTTATTCACAGCGACTTTCAGATGAGGAACATCACCAGCAATCGGTCATACGACGGCAATATTCAAACACTTTTTAACTAGAACGGAACAAGATAGAGCTGAGCTGCGATGCAGATAAAAGGAAAGTCTCTGTTAGTTTGAGTCATGTGATTCACTGCTTCAGTTTGACTGAGTCATGTGACTTGCTGCTTCACCTCAAAGAAGCAGAAAACTCGTCCATTTAGATCCAAATGGAAAGAGGGAAAAAATGGTTTGTTTACACTGTGTAAGTGCGGTATGAAGGAAAACTTCAAGAATGAATGTGTTATTTTCAGTAGTGTGGAAAAGGCACAAATAAACTTTTATCTCTTCTTTGACTTGACTTTGTGTTCAGTGCATGTGCATGTGCGTGTGTGTGTGTGTGTGTGTGTGCACCTCGTATCCGGGCAGTGTTCTCACAGACTCCACCACAGCGAGGGCTACGAGGTGCTGCAGGAACGGGAGTCTCTGTCCGAGCCGTGAGTTCAGAGGAACCTGCAGGTGGAGAGTGAACATGGCGCAGCCCAGCGGACTCAACCACGCGTTCCCTCCGCGGCCTGAACACACACACACACACACCATTAATGAATGACACACTCGTTTACATGTTAAACCAGAGTCAACACGGCTGTGTGAGAGCTGATGGAAACCTGCTGACCTTTGCCCTGAGTCTGACGCGCTGCTATGGCGATTAACCCCACTTCCTGTGGCGCCTGTGACACCAACCTGCAGGAGGAAGAGAGGAAATACATGTGCGTCAGATGGCAGGAGACACACGCTCTGATCACAGTCACACCTCACGGGAAAACAGTCGTTTCACTGCATGTTCACTGGACATCTCCACACTTGCTGCACTGTAATTAACCTTTGACCCCTGTTCTATCCCTGCAGCCATATCAAATAACACCCCCACTAAAGAAAGCAGCCATCCACTTGACCTCCACACACACACACACACACACACACACTCAGATGCTGGACGGGTCAATCTCACAGTAATTCCTGCAAAAACAGACGATTATTCTCACAGAAGTTTAATAACACTGAGAAGTTTGCTGCATCTCGCCGTTCATTACATTTTATTTCTGAAATCAGTCAAACGTTTCAGTCAAAGCAGCTTGACGAGTGTTTCTCCAGCGTTACAGGCTCGGGAATCTGGGATCTGTGTGTCATTTAGAGCAAATACATTTACAGAAGAGCTTAAGCTCACGACTTCAATCTTCTGAGCCGCTCAAAGCCGAGACACACAGAGAGCAGCATTCAGATGCAAAGAGACGCGGCTCTGTAATCCATCTATTCACGCGCGGCGCTGCATCAGAACGGCCAGCGCTGCATCATGGGTCGCTGCTATCAGAGCTCACAGTGAAACAGTGTGTCCAGTGTCGATCGCTCATGTGCTCGTCCGTCAGGTCACTGTGTTTTCAACCACAAATGCTAATTCACCGACGGAGGAATTTGTTTTCTCAAAGAGTTTTAATTGAACTAGACGTACTCGCAAGAGCAAAGAAACAAGAAAAAACAGCAAAAACAGAAACCCTGGCGGTCTGAGGCGTCAAACGCTGACACGGAGAACTACTAAAAACACCAGCAGAATGAAATGTGCAAAACACTGCAGGAAAATGACTGCAGATCTTCATTCTGTGTTCCAGCTCAAACACACACATGCAGTGAGACGCAGAGCCTGAGATCATGACCTCGGTGCGGCAGTGGCCGTTAGCAGACGCTTGCAGTCGAGCGGCTAATTGAGAGCTTTCACAGTGTGTCAGGAGCCGCTCAGACCCCCGCGAGCAGATCGTGACGCTGCCGCCGCCCCGCGCATCAACAGCAGCCGCAGCTCTGAGTCCTTCAGCCGCACAAATGAACTTTTAATAAGAACATCAACCACTAACAGAGCAGAGAGACAGACATGACCTGTGTGTGTGAGAGAGAGAGAGAGAGAGAGAGAGAGTCATGTGTGTGTGTGTGTGTGCGTTTCCATTTAAGTGATTTTTTGAGAATGGAGAGGTATAAATCAGGTTTGTGTGGCTTGTATATTTTGGTCTCATTTCTGTAGAATTTTTTACACAATGAAAGACAAACGACAGACAAACAGTGCAACACTACAACTACAATCACCAAAATGAATGAAGAAATGAAGCACGTATTTTGTGTGTTTATTTGGTTGAAAACGACGCTAGAAACACCAAGATCGTGCGCTCAATACGACAAGGGTAGAACTACTGTAAGCGTTTTCAGATCGAAGCTTCTGGTAAAGAGATAAAAGTAAAAACTCAGAAACTACAGCGAAGCTCTCAGAGAGGCCGTTTCCCGCTCTCGCCTTTGTTCAGCAGAAATCAATCCCTCTCAGATTAACATGTAAAGAGGCATCAAATTAATTTCAGCAACACAAATATGAGATCAGCGTGGATCACACACACAGTAATGCTCTTAGCGGCTCAATGAGGCTCAGTTAATCTCATTGTGAAAGCCGCTCGTCTGCAGCTTTAGAGAAGAAAAGTCTCAGTAACGGCCTGAAAAGAGAGACAGAAGAAAAGACGCACCATTAGTAATTAAGACACAAACAATGAACGAATCTCAGTCTCTCACTGCAGAGAAACAAACATGATTAAACTCTGAAGATGCACAAATTCACACGATCCAGAGAACTAGAGACGACTGATGAGCGTCTTTACTGCACAATCTGAACGAGTCTCAAATTTGATGAAATTTGTATTATTGATTCTGTTATTTTCCTGTTTATTACTGTGAAACAATCTGTACTGTAGAAATAAAGCTGACAAACCAGCGAGTGAACAGATGAACTGATGATCAGAACAGACGGACACAGCGCAGGCCTTTGAGTGTATCATTCTCACACACACACACACACACACGTCTTAAATGGAAACGACACCAAATCAGGGTGAAACAGCTGGTCTGAATACATCACATGTACATCTAAAGTGCACTGAATCTTTATGCACTACTCTAAATAGTGTTATTAGTGTGTTCACACTGAAAAATTCACTCTAATACCGAGATGCAAAGAAACTAGGGGTGGAATGATGGACACTTCATGAACTCAATGATCACAGCTGTAATTATGTAAAGAAAGTGGAGCGACTTTCAGATGCTGATGACAAAACAACCGTATAACCCTCATGCACTGGACGGCGAGTGCACACTGCGCAGTATGAGTGTGTAGTGTATAGTGTGTGATTAGGGACAGAAGTGCAGAAATATGACACACAGAACACATCAATGTGTGTCGCTAAAAGTGGATTTTCAGCAATTAGCATAAGTATATTAGTATTGATCAGGCAGGGCATAAATGTGATGATCGATCAGTCTAATCTGTAAATGTGATTAATTGGGAAAATCCTGTTTCAGGAGCTGCAGCAATTACCATCTCCAAACAGAGACAGAGCTGATCAATCAGTTTCTGCTATTAGTAAAACACACACACACTGAACACACACACACACACACAGAGTCACAGAGACACACACACAGAGTCACAGAGACACACACACAGAGTCACACACACACAGAGTCACACACAGAGTCACACACACAGTCACACACACACAGAGTCACACACACACACAGTGTAACACACACACACAGAGTCACACACACAGAGTAACACACACAGTCACACACAGAGTCACACACACACAGAGTCACACACACACAGAGTCACACACACACAGAG
>RJVU01075100.1:91376-109167 GCA_003731715.1 Anabarilius grahami
ACACACACACACACACACACACACACACACAGACACACACACAGACACACACACACACGTTCATTCTGACCTTTATAGCAGATTCGACTTTCGTTTCACAATTGATGAATTTTGCAACATATTGAACTGATCTGAATGACACTGTCTATGGCAAGCCGTTTTGACTTTTATTCACATCTCAGGATATGAATTCTTGATATCAATAATTCAGTTGTTGATATCAGGAATTACATTTCCACTAGTAACAATGTTACTTCTTGATATCTGTAATTGTATTTTCACTAGTGAAATGTCCCCATAGGCTGCCATTCAAATTCAATTGTTGATATCAAGAACTGAGTTCTTACTAGTTGAAATTCCAGTTTCACACATCAGAAATACATTCTTACTAGTAAAAATCATAATTTTTGATATCAATAATTACTTTGTTACTAGTGCAAATATCTATTCTTGATATCAATAATTTGATTGTCACTAGTGACAGTGTTAGTTTCTGATATCATGAATGTGATTGTTACAAGTAAAATGTTCATTTTTGATATCTGAAAATGTATTTCTGATATCAACATAATTTCAGATATGTAAAATGGCTTTCTTACTAGTAACACATTCATGATATCAGAAACTAACATTGTTACTAGTAGCAATTCAATTGTTAATATCAAGAACTGACATTTCAACTAGTGACAATTGAATTATTGATATCAAAAATTATGATTTTTACTAGTAAGAATGTATTTCTGATATGTGAAACTGGAATTTCAACTAGTAAAGTCAAAGTCAAGTCAAAGTCTGCTTTATTGTCAATTCTACCACATGTACAGTACATACATACAGAGAATCGAAATTGCGTTACTCTCAGACCCCCGGTGCATACAGATAACACTAACAGTAGAGCTTAAGAATCTAGATCAATATAAAATATAAGATATAATTATACAAGATCAATATAAGATATAAGATATAACTATACAATAAGGGGATGTAAAAAAAAAAGACATAATAAAAAAAATATTTTTTTATTATGTAAGAACTCAGTTCTTGATATCAACAATTGAATTTGAATGGCAGCCTATGGGGACATTTCACTAGTGGAAATACAATTACAGATATCAAGAATTATAGTTTTTAGTGGAAATTCAAATGTTGATATCAAGAATACATATTCTGAGAATGAATAAAAGTCAAAACGGCTTGCCATAACTATCGTCTTTTAAGAGCTGCTTTTCATATTAATTCGTCTCATATTTGACGAAGTTTGCATCTTTAATTCTGTTATTTTTCTGTTTGTGAAACTCTATTGTAGAAATAAAGAGTCGACTCGAGGAATCATGGGAGCGGTTCACTGATTCATTCACACACATGAAGCACAGGTGTATGTTCACCTCAGGCTCGGTGATGTAAACGCCCTTGTTCCCGAGCGTCAGGAGGAGCGCGTCGTCGCTGGAGCGCTGCGGGGATCGGAAGCGTTGCTCGCGGCTCAGCTCGCGGAAGGTGAAGCTCCTCCGGCCGCCGCTCAGCCGGTGTAACGCGCTGCGGATCACTGCCGGGTAATATCGCTGGAATCGCACCCACAGGTAGATGTAGCACAGCGTGATGAGCATCTTCAGCACATGATCCTCATCTTCCTTCCCTGTTGTGCAGCGGAGACTCCGCCTCTTCCCGTTGCGTCACACACACGCAACACACATCTCTGAACTCTCTCTGTTCAAACCTCAAACTCTCCAGCTCGTGTCTGTCATTATTCAGTGAACATCACACAGCAGACCTGTCGCCTGTTACTTTTCTCAGCGCTGCATGAAATGGACCAATCACAGTCGCTCTGGGTGAATTCGTCCGTCGGAAGCGGACCTGGAGGAAGACATATGTTGGTCACTTAAAGGATTAGTTCACTTTTAAATAAACTTTTCCTGATAATTTACTCACCCCCATGTCATCCAAGATGTCCATGTCTTTCTTTCTTCAGTCGAAAAGAAATGAAGGTTTTTGATGAAAACATTCCAGGATTTTTCTCCTTATAGTGGACTTCAATGGGCACCAAACGGTTGAAGGTCAAAATTAGTTTCACTGCAGCTTCAAATTGTTCAACACGATCCCAGATGAGAAATAAGGGTCTTATCTAGTGAAACCATCGCTTATTTTCTGAAAAAAATGTAAATTATATAAGTTTAAACCTTAAATGCTCATCTTGAACTAGCTCTCTTCTTCTTCTCTATTATAATTCCAGCAGTGTAGACGCTGATAAGCGTATTACTGCCCTCCACAGGCCAAAGTATATATACTTTCATATTGCATATAAAAATTAGTTCAAACTTTGACTTTCACTAGATAAGACCCTTATTTCTCATCTGGGATCGTGTAGAACAATTTGAAGCTGCAGTGAAACTAATTTTGACCTTCAACCGTTTGGTGTCCATTGAAGTCCACTATAAGGAGAATAATCCTGGAATGTTTTCATCAAAAACCTTCATTTATTTTCGACTGAAGAAAGAAAGACATGAACATCTTGGATGACATGCAGGTGAGTAAATTATCAGGAAAAGTTTATTTAAAAGTGAACTAATCCTTTAAGATTGAAATATGCGGCAACTTTCTTGGATAACAGAAAATATGTTATGTATTGAATCACTAAGATTGATTAAAATGACAAAAAGAAAAAAATCACATGCAGAGATTAGCTGTTTTTAAATCATATAGTAATTTTAACATTATCAGTCAAACACACAGTTCTCCCAAAATGATAATTTACTCCGCCATCCAAAGCCAAACATACCGACTTAATTTCTTCTGTGGAACTCAGAGATCCTTTAAATAAAGTTTAAACGGTTTCGTCAAAAACCCATCGACCAAAATATCTTATTCTTGCTTCCACTGAAGAAAAAGTCAGTGTTTTTATTTACTCAGACGACACTGTTCGCAGTCCACATCTTAATGTGATCACATTTATGTTATTTATAACATTCTATATAATTTATGAAGTAAAAGAAGCTCACCTGATGAGAAATGCGCTGCTCGTGCTCGTGTCCCTGCGCGTGTCCGTTTATCGTTTTCACTAATTTGTCTTGCTTCAGCGGAAATAATCAAATTTTCAATATTAAGTTAATCATCAATGCTCATAAAAAACACCCTGACTGCTAAGTTTATCCCATATGGAAAATACAGAATAATATAAGACCGGTTTTTCATACTATGATATAGGCATTATAAAACTTAATAAATAGGCATGTAACAATCTTATTATTTTTCATGTGAAAAGGCAAAATTATGCTTTTTTTGAAGGTTTAAAGAAAATCCACCTGTAAAGCAATAGCATCAATGTCATTCAATTCCCAGGGAATGAACTCTAAAATAAGTAAAAAATTATTGCAATGAGTAGATTTGAATAAAATCGTCTGCCAAATGCATATATGTACATGTGAGTGTTTGTTTGCACACAGGTCGGGATTTTGCAGGTTCAGTTCAGTGATCATCCCACAAACTGTCAGTAATTGTGACCCTTCAGAGATCAGAGGATTCTTCATCAAACTGCAGATCACTGCTGGAGAGAGAACATGTCTCCAACAGTGTGCAGTGCTCTTTATGTAAATAAATTAAATAAAGGGTTTAAAGGAAATAAAGAATAGGAAAGACCATTAAAACTTCTTTGATTTGACTGGCCATCTCCAGTGCTTCAGACTGCTGTGGTGGACCAGCCTAAATCTAATCTTTTACACCTTTTCTTCACCCAAACAGCAAACAGAGCAGCATCAAGGTGATCTATATTGACCTGAATCAAACACACCTGATAAAACATTAGTGAAGACAAGAGACAGCGCTGGACTCCAGGAACCACTGCTGACTTCAAACTGTTTTAAGAACTAACCCATCTGAAAGCAGCCTCCGTTCAGACTGTGGTTTCAGGAAAGCTTGACCTTCATGCGTGTGACCAGAGGAAGGACAAACCTCCAGATCGGAGCTGCTGAGAAGGATTTTCACGGGTCTCAGCAGGAAAAACCTTGATTTGACTCCACTGACAAAACATTGAGACATGGAAGAACTCGAGAGGAAGAAATGAGAGAAGACAGGTACAAGTTAAGCAACTTTGTTTTTTTTATAATCATACATAAGACCGCTTGAATATAGTACAAAGGGTTTGTCCATTACTGCCCCTCAGTGACACGTTTAATTTACACAGAAAGTCCTGATCTTACAACCTGTGGATAAAGATCCGAAATATCCGTCTGTCGTTCTGTTTACATCATCATCATCATCATCATCATCACATGTCCTGGAACCAAACGAGGAGTGAGAATGCGAACCGGACGGGAAGCCGAGGGGAAAGTCGGACCAGGGAGAGAGAGATTTCAAATCATAAAGTGTGACCTGAAACGCTGTTGATGTTTGTCTCACACACACACACACACACACGCACACACACACACACACACCTCTGCTTTCAAATGGACCCATTTATTGAAGCGTGTGCCATAAGAACACAACTAAACGGAAAATTAGTTCCTGCACTACGTATACTAGGTCACCGCTGGAGTATACGAACATGTGAAACGCCGGCCGATGCCACATCCACACACACGATACCCTGTCTAGAATATTAAAGTATGAAGATCTACTCTCCGTCCCGTTTCAACCCTAGAGTTTTGCATTTGTACTAGCGTCGTCCTCGTCCTCGTCAACTACTTTGGCCTGGAAGCACTGATACCCATTGACTACCATAGAGAACTTCCACTGCATGTTACCAAGTTGACTTAAATGTACTCAAAATACCATTAGGAAAAAAGTAGTGAGTTCTAAACTTCCTTTATTAAAAAAATATAAATATGTACATAAATTCTATTTCAGCTATTAAAATGGGGTCACAAAGTAAACACCTGAAGCCTGTTTCTTGGACTCCCTCCGTATGCCGTGACCACAGGAACCCTAAAGAACCGTGCATCCGTTCACAACCGCGCAGACGGACGGACCGAGAGAGAGAGAGAGAGCGCGTGTGCGCGCGCCGCCGAGCCGACCGTCTCCCTCCCGCTCTCCGCCGGATTGCTTTAGTTGCGAGAGGGCGCTGCCGTGAGAAGATCTCCGACTGTCCAGCTGCTCTGGGACCAGCCGAGCAGCTCGCCGCGTCCACCGAGAGCCGAACCAACAGAAAACACTGACGGGACACGCTTGAGCTCGTGTTGCGGCCGCCGCCACCGTCTGGTAAGAGGAAATGAAGAGAAAGAAAAACAGAGCGACAGAATTTCGTAAGCGATGGCGTCCAGGATCGGGCTCTCTGTAATGTGCCGCCACATCAAACATCATCACTTCCAGTTCTGACAGTCCTTTACTGACATGACAAGACACACACCTTCGCTTCAAAGTGCAGAACTGCTACATTATTGGTTACAGACATCTATGTTCTATAAAAAAACGCCTTTGGTACAATAAATTATCAAAAGGGAGAAAAAAAAGTGGTGTAAAATTCACAGCATAATCGTGAAGCCAAATCAAAGAAGCAGGAGGGTGAAAGTAAAACACACATGCTGCGCAAATCAGAGCCGATGAGATAAAGCACGAGAGAAGAGCGGGAAGGGACACGGCAGTCCTGCGGCACGGACGCCCGACGCTGGATCTCTGGGTAAGAAAGGCCTCAAATCACCATTCTGTTCTCGTGTGTGTGTGGCGAATGAAGGGTGTTCGCACGCCGCCAAAAATACATGAAAGCTTTTGTCGCTTGAAGAAGAAGAAGAAGAAGAAGAAGAAGAGGAAACGTCCGGCTCGTTCGTCTTCGTTCAGTCCGTAACGATAAGGCCATATTAAAGAAGCACTGCCCGCGGCCACCTCTCATTGCACTCTGGGAAAGCTCTGCTCGAAGCACACGATTGCACGACATGAAGAAGAATAGATGCGGACGCAAGGGGGCAGACGTGACGCTCGCGCTCTCGCCGTCTCCCGCATGCGCGCCTGCGTGTGAACGAGCCTCCGCAGCCATCTGAGAACCGGAGAGCGGGAAGAGCCGAAGCGAACGCCCGGCTCCGGTCCCGCTCCGGCAGCTTTAGCGTCCTCAGGCTAGTCAGGAGCTGGCCACCGAGCTCTGCTGCACGCACACGCCCGCCATGGGCGACTCCTCGCGCTCCAGGCCCGGCCTCAGGCCCATGTGAGTCTCGGCTATGTAGTGGCCCGGCCCAGAGTTCGAGGGGTGACCCGGCACGCCCGTCTCCTGCCGCGGGTTGGAGAAGGCACCCAGTCCCAAAGTCATGCTGCCGTTGTGGCCGAAGCCCAGTCCGTGCGGCAGCGGGCGGCTCTGGTAGGCGTAGTGATGGTTCCCCGTGGAGGACGAGGACGTGGATGAGGACGAGGCGGAGGAAGACAGGGAGGTCATGGACAGGTGGCCGTGCGTCACCTCCATTGAATCCTGCGTGGAGGCGCTGTGAGAGGGCGAGTAGAGGCGGGGTCGGGGCCGGGCGGGGCCCTGGCCGTGCTGTGGCGGGTGGTGATGGTGGTGGTGATGATGGTGGTGGGAGGCGTGAGGGTGCAGAGCCTTGGGCTGGTGGGGCGGCACGTGGAAGGTGGTCTCTTGGACGGGGTGGGTCTCTCCCGCCGCCTGCTGAAGCCCATCTCCTCCGACCCAACCCAGCGCCGGAGCGAAGGCCTGTCTCGCCTGAGGAAGAACAGACAGAGATGAATGCTTGATGTGGACGTTAAATCATTCAGCAGAGTTGCAAACAACAAACCATGTGGGTCTGATGAAGTGTACAGCGCAGTAAACACACCGATCATGGCGGACTTTATGCTTTATGATGTAGAACCGTCAACATGAGATTACTTGCAGACCTTTTGACATGCAAAACTTTAAAATATTATCCTAACGTTCTTTACCCACAGAAGTACATGTATAATTTTTAGGGTTTTCTGGGAGTCGAGTCTTGTGTAGTGTTTTGATTTCTCTAAATGGTGGCTTTTGTGCTTCTCCTGGGTGAGTCAGAGGGAACTGCAGACCAGATCATTTCTATTTTGCTTTGTTCTTCACCAAACCCAACTGAACACTTAAATATGGCACGAGTTGTATTTTGAAGCTGATCGCAACACCAGGGTGTGTAAATAATGACTGAATGTTCATCTCTTTAATGTCACCAAGACCACAAAGACAGGAAGAGACTGTCATATAAAAGGACTTGATTCCAGAAGTATTTTTTCCATTCATTTCTCCCATAGAGATTTCAGTAAAATCTTGGTTAAAGTGTTTTAAGTAGGGCTGTCATTCCGGTGATCCAGTAAGTGAATTCATTCAAACAATCAGTCCAAAACAGCGCCAATGTAAAGAAGACCAGTCTGATTACATCAGAGAGTGCAGACAGAATAGAGACTACTCAACACAAAAGGTTTTTATGGGTGTTTTAGTATGCATAAATTTACGAATAATATGGACTGCTTAAATCATTTGATTATTTGTTGTCCTTTTGGAGTCTCCAAGGTTCCTTTTTTGGAAAGACACCTAAATTTAACTTGAAAAAAGCTTTTGTGTGAATCATCCTTTAATCTTGCAAATGACGACAAAATGAACGTGTTAAAAAAGATAAATGGTGAATTTTTAATTTCACTGTAAAGGTGCGATAAAAAAATTTGATTCTATTGACAGCCCTAGATTTAAGCCAATCAGCTACGAGGAGAATCAAAACATTGTAAACTTTGATTTGAAGCATAAGCATATAAGTTCAAATATTTAAGTATTTTGAGAGACAGACTCGATTACATCATTTGCAGTGCTTCATGGGAGTGGGCGGAGCTGTTCTTTGTTTCGACTCTCTGATTGGTGGAACTTTCTGTACAGCATCATGGGTAATGTATTTTTTTCACCACAAAATCTGCTGTTAAACACGATTATTTTAAAACTAAGTTGAAATAATGCAGTCTGACAGTTTAAACAGAACCACAGTTCACAGTAGCACTGACTTTAAAGGTTTATAAGTTACCGTTAAAAATCTATTTCCCTGTTAAGAAAATGAATGAGTTTTTACTTCCAGAACCGACTGTTGCACTCTATTATGTGATGAACTGGAATCTATGATCAAGGATCTCAAGTTTACTTGTTCCTGAGTGTCTCAATCCAAATACTGATGTTTGTCAAAGATCTGAGGTGATGAATCCCTGTCAAATCCAGTGGCTAGTTCTTCCTCAGAAGTGTCACTGGAGCCATCTGGACCTTATAAACATTAACTTCCTGTTATAAACCTGTGCACACACTGACTACACAAACTGTAGCTTGACATTTCGGATCAGTTATGTGTGTAATGCTGTGAGGGATCGCTGTGGGAGTGATTGTGTATATGGGTGTGGCTGGCACCTGCGGGCAGAGGTTGTGGCAGTCCATGCCCACCGCAGCACTGAAGTGTCCACTGCTGTGCCGGTGCTGATGGGTCGGGTCGGAGCGGGCGCGGCCGCTGGTGCTCGTTCCAGAAGAACCTCCTGCAAACACACAGCGTTTAGAGTCAGTGCCATCAGAAGTCACGAGCTCAGATGTGTGTGTGGCGGCTGCGGTCCTCTCTGACCTGAACTGGAGGAGGTGCTGGACGTGGTTCCGGACGACTGCGACTGTTCCAGCGCTGGACTCGTGGACACGCTGCTGCTGGTGTTCGTGCCCTCGTCTGCAGTTTTCTTGAAGAAGCTGTGCTGCAGCGCGTAGTACGGCTGGATGCGAGTCTTGGGGTCGTAGTCCAGCATCCGCAGGATCAGGTCTTTGAACTTCAGGTAGTCAGCGACAGCGTGGCCTGACTCTCCAGCTCTCCGCCCGCCGGGGCCGCCCGCCTCCACGCCCAGAATACTGTGCAGCTTCCGGGAGCCTGCGGGTTTATACTGTGCAAGGGAGAGACAAGAGTTGTCAATATCACTGAATCAAACAGAGCTGCTGACAGGAAAAGGAATGGGAAAGTGAAGTAAGAGACGCACCCTTTTGCCATCTTTGGTCTTCTTCACGCACCACGTGCTGTCAGACATCTTCTCAAAGAACTTCCTGGCTTTAGGTGCCTGTTCCAGAATGTGACTGGGAGGGACTCCCAAAACCTCCACGATTTTATTCATTTGGTCGACCTGCCATCAGAAAGTGCATCAAAACACATGAGAAAACTACAGCACAGGAGTCAAGGATTTTTTATTTTTTTTTTTACAGGTTTTTACTTGCCCTGCCACAAATAAAAATTACTGTTTTCGTTGTTTTTGACCAGTGTAACCTTGTATTCTAAAGGCTTGTTCACACTAAGAATGATAACAACATTAGCACCCACACCAACCCATAATATCGTTTATTACAAGCGTGTGGTGCAGTTGTCGTCTGTACAAATAATATAGCACAAAAAAAATACAATAGAACAAAGATACAAATAAAGTAAACAGTTCTTTAAGTTTTTCAGGAAGGTTTAATAACGGTGTTCAGGTTTAGAAATCGAATAATCAAATAATAAAATATCACTGCATAGTACTGAAAAATTAAATATAAATTAATTGGTAACACTTTACAATAAGGTCCCATTAGTTAAAGCTACAATATGTAGTTTTTTGCAGCTAGAGGTCGCCTATTCAAAACAAAGGCGAAGCTTGATGACGCCGAGTTTGAGCGCGGAATCTTGGGACATGTGGTCTTCACCTCACAGTCAGTGGAAAAGAATCGGGACGGACTCGAGCAGAAATCATGTTCATGGATGAGATCATTAACGTTACTGTAGTATGAAGCAGAGCAGGGCGAGTGATGTTGGAGCTGAACGAGGACACTGGAGTGATTGATAATGAGAGATGAACGCAACACATGCCTCACGAGCAGCGGAGCTTTTATTATGCCAGTCGCCAGCGCGCTTCTTCCGGTCAAGCGTATGTGGGGTAATGCAGCTCTGTTTATCATATTAGATACATTTGAGAGTGTTGAAAATGATGTTATAGCGTTACTCTGTGCGTTCGCTCGGCGGCTGCTGTGAGACACTGTTACACACTGCAGTAAGCTGATCGATTTTAGAATATCATAATAATAAATGCTGGATGGCTTGTGTTGATAAATGGCATGCAATTAATTTTAAAACGTATTGTATGATGGAAAAAATGCCGTATTACTGTTACTAAAAATAAAGCTGCATCTGATTATGCTGTTAGCTACTTCACAAAATAGTGTTTTTCTCAGAGGCATGGTAAAGCATGGTACTCTCGGAAAATCAAGAAAATTTAAACAATAAGACTAAACGTGTTGAGCTATATAACAATAATTAGTTTTCTGTTCATAAACGTAACCAAACAGCTGTTCCCTTGTCTAATAAAACATGTAATATATTAAAGCGTCTTTGGCGTTTCCATGGTTTCTACAATAAAATAAAAATAATACAATAAAAATAAAACGGGAAACGAGGGTAAAGCGGATATGACGCCATTGACAGGTGACCCCTCACACGTCCCGGAGCCTTGGTTAAAATCGCAATTTTCTCAAGATTTACAAATAGTTGGAAACATTTGGGATATTATAAGTACTCAAGTGAACAAAATATATAACACTGGCCTAGTGGTTTTTGGATATTTTACTGCAATATTTTTTACATATTGTGCCTTTAATGCATTAACTAACATTAACTACAACGAGCGATACATTTGTATTTTAGTATTTATTAATCTACAACTGTCCATTTATTAAAATACAACTATTCATTGTCAGTTCATGTTAGCTCAGGTCCATTAAATAATATTAACAGATACAACTTTTGGTTTTAATAATGTATTAGTGAATGTTGTAATTAACATTAAATGACATTAATAAAGTATTTTTCATTGTTACATCATGTTAATTAATGATACCTTGTAATAAGGGATGCACGATTAATTGACGATCGATTAATGTCAATGATAATTTAATCAATAAAACTTATCGATGGTTGCTTAAGGATGGTCATCAATAGAGCGCGTAGTTTGGGGTACGTGCAGCTCATGAGCAAAACATGCTCAGATCGAAAGAGAAGTCAGTTCAGAGGAAGATGAAGCAGTGTTGTCAGGACAGATGAGACCTCACCTCATTGGCGCCGCTGAACAGAGGCTCTCCGGTGTGCATCTCCACCAGGATGCAGCCAAGAGACCACATGTCGATGGCCAGATCGTACGGCATTCCCAGCAGCACCTCAGGGGAGCGGTAGAAGCGACTCTGGATGTACTGGTATATCTGAGGACACATGCAGCCACGTTACTGAATGTGGTTCGGAGGCGCCGTCAAACACAAATGTTCCACAAATCAACACACGCTTTTAAGCTGGAAACGTCAAATCCCGAACCCACTGAAGAAAATGATGGACAGATAGTGTCACTGAGTCTCACCCGCTGTCCCAGCTGACAGGAGCTTCCGAAATCCACGATCTTGATGGCGGATCTCTTGGGGTTGCAGAGCAGGATGTTCTCGGGTTTGAGGTCACAGTGGATGATGCTCAGCTCAGGCGTGGCCAGGAAGAGCAGCGCGGTGCACAGCTGCTGAGCGAACTTGCGCGTCAGGTTCAGAGACACGCCGCGGAAATTGGTGTTCCTCAGCAGGTCGTACAGGTTATAGGACAGCATCTCGAAGACCAGACACAAGTGGTTCCGGAACATGAAATGGCGTTTCAGATGAACTAGAGGAGAAAGAAAAACAGGCCATGATGACGTTAACAGCACAGTTTTTTGACTGATGTCACAGGAACGAACGCTGTCATCTTGAGGCTCAACGCACAAACACGCTGTCCAAATCACAGGGAATCACTTTAGCCAGAACCAGACATTTGTGTGAATTTCTGAGTTCCCAAACTCCACCTGATCTGCTGCACCATCACACAACACTGAATTCATCTACAGCCATACATGAAAATCAACTCCATCTTTCTGCCTCACAGTTCACACCAAGGACGATAACTACAAAGTTTTAACAATTGTTCTAATTCTATAAGAATAGTCCACACCACAACTATAATGATAACGAGACGTTGGAATCACTTTCAGAACAATTTTTTCCAGCTGATGAACAATACAAACATTGACAGCCAATCAGATTCCACCCTGCTTTAAAGAGCTCGAGCATTTAAAAGCAACAGACAACAAAACTGCAGCACTTATAATAAACAGAATGATATTGTGCGCTGGTGTGGACGCTAACAGTTATCACTATAGTTATTCTTGGAGTAAACGACCGATCCACTTCTGGTTTACTCCTGAAAGACTAGTAATATTGCTTCTGAATGGTAAATTACTTGCATTTTTTCTCATTTTTAAGTCCCTTTGGATAAAAGCGTCTGCTGAATGACTTGATGTTCATGTAAACATGCGCTCTTGTACAATAGAGCTGGATCAATACCTTCAACACAACACCAATAATACCTTAGGCAGCAAATAAAAGCACAAAATGACAAATCTTGGCTCGGTTCTGTCCAAACCCTAACCCTGTCAAAACAGAAAACAATTCATCACTTTGTAGTAATAATGACTGTTATGCGCTTATAATCATTTTAATAGACTTATTAATTACATCCAGCATTCATGACTCATATGACTGACTATATTTCATATTTGATGATCTTTACACAGTTATTGAACAGAACTGAATCAACACTGAACTGACCTCAGCTGAACAATGACACCACTGTCTTTTTAGAGCTGCTTTACAGCAGAATTGAACTACAAAAATTAAGCTTGACTATTTTATCCTGTAGGGTCAATCAGACAGAAGAAACGATTTGCGCAATTATTACAATGAAAAACAAACAAACAAATGCCAGTAATATGTATTTCTGAACTATGAACCGTGACTACTCCACAGTCCAAGTCCTGCATGAGTGAGTTCAGACCATCAGGTTTGTCATCAGGTCCTTCAGAAAGAACATTTCCAGAATGTTGGATTTATCATAAATATCTCATTGAAAGTAAAAACTCTTCAGCGGTCTTGACAATCTATTATAAAAGCTATCAGGAATCAGACGGAGCTGCGATGCCGACCCTGACCTTTATTTTTAAACATTCATAGTTGACCAGCACGAGTCTGTCCTAAATAGAGCGAATCGTTCCTCTATAAACACCGTTTCACACACATGCAACAGGACAACCTGATAAAAGATATATCACAGAAAATGTCCTCATATTTCATGCTGAACCAACATTTAGCTGAGAAAATATTTGCAAGCAGAAGAAAACTCACTATGGGAGAAATTATGAAAACATTTCAATTGATTTCCAGGTCTGCAAACGGCATGATTTTTTCAGGTTTTCTAAACACACAGAAGCCGTGAATATTAGCCATGATAAAGTCACACATTACCGATGTAGTACTTCATCTCGGTGTCGTGTTTGTTCATGAGCTCCAGCAGTCGGACTTCAATCTGAGCCTGATTCAGAAAAGCCTTTTTATTCTTGATGATCTTGATGGCGACCCACTCCTGCTCCACACGATCGTACGCCTTCACCACCTGCCAGCAGAGGGAGACGGACACGAGCGTCACACACCGTTCAACCGCAACAGAAGACCGGACGTTCCTTCACCGAGAGACACTGACCTGTCCGAACGAGCCTTTGCCTATTAAAGAATCGATCTCATATCGGTCCATCCACTTCTCGCCATTTTTAACGATGTAGTCGAAGTTGTCATCATCGTAGCCGTCGTTGTAAATCTTCCTCTCCTTCTTGTTGCTGGAGTCCTCGCCCTGACCCTGTTGGTGACGACGCTTCTTTTTTGCATAGTAAACCTGCAAACAAACGGAAAGAGCTGTGCTTAGCGGGCCGATGTGAGCCAATGCATTTATTCACAAAAAGGATGAGAATAATTTCTTTAAATTTGATTCAACGTGAGTTCACACACACAGTAATGCGAATGTCTCACCTCATTGATGTGTTTGTATGTTTTGATCAGTTCGATGGAGAGTTTTCTTAAGGGCGCCGTCGCTGGATCCCGAAAACACTGCGGCATCCGCCTCTGTAGCATCACCATATCCGCAGTTACCTGAAACACAGAGCGGCGCGTGAGAGAGCGTCCTGACCGCACGTGAGCTCGCACACGCTCCAGCGCTCGCTACGGACCATACCTGGGTGGTGTTGGGCTGCGGGGCCTGCGAGCTGTACGGCAGCGCGGCGGCTGATTGGTCAGCGGCGCTCTGCGGGTGACCATCACTGAACGGCGGGTGAGAATGGGGCGTCTGCGCATCCATCTGCACACCAGCCGAATGGAAAGAAAACGAGGGGGCCAGCCGAACAGAGGAGGGTTTGCATGCTGAGGTCTCTCCTCCTGAAACACAGACACACACACAACCTCGTCTTGCTTTTACTGTGATATAAATGAAGAACAGTCTCTTTTTCCCTTCATTGTGTCAATGTGCGCAGCAGCAAACGCTCCGAGCAGAAGCCCCGATCAGGTTACAGAACACCTGAAAAAGCTCGGACCAAAATGGCAGATCACAAGACGACACTGAACATGCGTTAGTCCTTCAAACGCACAGAACGATGAATTGTAGGTTCAAACACACGAACACACACACACACGCAGGTCTAATCAGAGCTGATCGAGTGTGTGTTTATGACTCAGCATCAGGATCTCACACACACACACACACACACACACACTGAACTCTGTCAAACTGTAAGCAGCGAGCGCTCAAATAAGGTTTTCAAATGAGATGATTACAGTGACAGACCTGAAGCGTGAGTGAACAAAACCAGCCAATGATTTCACACTGCACACGTCTAGACAACAGCTGAGGATTTTAATGGAACAAATAACAGCACAATTAAGACTATATGATGTTTGGAAACGTGACCGTCTGCAGCGAGCGGGAATTCTGCAGATCATTAAGTCGTCATTTATCAGCGTCTCTCACCAGCAAACACAATGCAGCACATTCACACTGGTAACCAGCGCTCTCAAGCCCAGCAACAGTGCTTCATTACCATAGCCTACCACCAGGAAGATGCCGCGCCATTGGCCAGACGGCTAAAGCGGCAGCCAATCAGGAAAGGGTATGCAAATAACCCACTTTTGTTGCTAGGGCAAAGCTGCGAGGCTCTGTCCAATAGGAAAACGGGTAAGAGGCATGAAATTGAATTGCACTTTGACACATTTCCCAGCACAGTTTAACACAGTATTTGCTGACAGAAAAGCTCTCGGGTGAGGAACCCGGAATCAGTTTGTCTGAGAGAGGGGAGCTGCGGCGCCGACCCTGGAGACAGACCCTGCCTTTATTTTTAAACATTTATAGTTGACCAGCACTAAACGGAGAGGTTCGTTCCTCTCTAAACACTGTAGGATGATGGGAAGCTACAAACAAGCACATAAAAAGGGACAGTTTTGCACACAATCAGTCAGAATGTTTACATGATCATGTGACGGACGTGCGAGCAATCTGAGCACCTGTGGGTTAGTGTTAGGCTCACCTGTATGCATCGTCTTCTGACAAATCTCATATCATTGTGACAGGGGAGTCCATCTGCAAACCACAGCCCACTGCAAGAACAGCACAGACAGTGAGCGAACACATACTGTACCTGCGTGCGTGTGAGTGAGTGTGTGTGTGTGTGTGTGTGTGTGAGTGTGTGAGTGTGTGTGTGTGTGTGTGGCATCAGTGTACCTGAAGCGACTCGCGAGTGGTTTCCAGGTGAGAACAGCCCTGATGTTTCAGCAGGGTCTTGCCGTGTTTTGAGATGGTTGAGTTGATCTTCAACTTGCACAACCATTGGTGAAGATCTGTCGTGAGATTAATCCACACACACTACATCAGTCCAGGAGTGCACACTAACTCACTGCAAGGCAGCAATTAAGCACAATGCATACTAGAACATCATATAATCACACTAACAGAGTGTTTATGTGTGTCCAAACACACACCAGATCCTGAAGCCCGTGAAAACACAATCACAGGAGACTCTCGAGAACACAATCACGCAAACATCTGATCTACACAGAAACACGATGAAGAGATCGTCATCATCATCATCATCAGGTTAACGGCAAATATCTGAAGCTCGCGCTCTAGACAAGGTTGTTAAGCTCCATCTGCAAATCCTCCAGCACGACTTTTACACGATTGCGATAGTTTGATGCTGTAAATCAGTTTCGCGCACATGACGAGAATCAAAGCTGTCAAAACACTGGCTCGCGTTAGCCTAGCTGCTAACGACACAACCGCCGCGCGAGGAGCCGCACTGACGCGCGCGGACAGTGACAGTTACACGGTCAGTCGGTCAGAAGAGATGATGTTGAGCACTAAATAAACTCATCATCTGTGAAAGCTTCACACTGCGCTGTCGACACCGAGGCTAGCTGGACATTAGCTGCCCGGGCCTGCAAACGGACCGAAGCCTGAACGAAGCGAGCGACAAAACAGAGCCGTTATTTTGACGAACCTCCGAAAAAGCACAAAACGCGTCGGATCGAGCCTGAATTCAGACGGAACGAGCGGGTGCGAGCCTCCGGTGCGCGGCGTCGGGATCGGTGAGGGCAGCTAACCGTTAGCCGCAGCGCTAGCCGTCATCACTCACCGTGTCGCGCGCGTTTCTTTCTGACGAGAGGAACGAAAATCCTCAGGAAGAATCCGCAATAATTCCCAGCCGCCTTCCTCAGGAATCCCTTTCCAAAGTATGTCCGATGCAAAGCCTCGTAGAGAAAAGAACAGCGCCTCTCGGTGAGCGTCGGCGCGCTCCGCAGCGCAGCAGTCCCGCCGTCCGTCCGTCAGTCACTCATCCTGCGCGCGCGCCGCCGCTTCCTCTGGACAAAATGGCGCGCGCGTGCGCGCGCTGCAAACCCCCGCGCACAGGACTCGCGCACTAAACTCGCCACACAGCGGTGCTCATCATCGACACGACGCGCGAATCGACGAGCGATTTCTCAATCGTTATCAAGCGCTTCGGCAGCGGCAGATCAGCGCTTTGAAGGGAGAAAAAAGTCAGGAACAAAATGGAAGCCGAGTGAGAAGGTTTCCATGACGACTGTCCATCACACGGCCAAGTTCCCGGATGACCTCATGACGCAGGAACCGTTCTCAGGGTTGTCATGGAAACTGCCAATCAATTTTACATTTCGTAGGGCGAAGCGAAAGTGAAGGTGCGCGCGACGATTAGTGAAGATATTACAGACTGTAAATACAATAAAACTCGTTTTACCAGGAATTACTGTAAACACAGAACGGAGAATGCTTTATTTCCAATATATTGTGATTTCATAAATCTTCTCAGGACGCTGCGTAGAAAAGTTTGGAGTTTTTATGCAAAATAAAGAGTTTTTGTGTAATAATACTTTGATTATAAGTGCGATTAAGCAACCTTAAAACTCTCTAAATTACTTGCATATATAAAGAGGTTTAATAAAGGTTAAACTCACAAAGACACGCCCCTCCAGATGACGCCAGCGATCACGTGACAGCGACACGGAAGAGAATGAGCAGAGATGAGCGTCTCACTGGATATCAGACTGAAACGAGCGAATAAAGTGTATCATGAAGGGGTGAGTGACTCGAGCTCAGTGTGTGTTTGAGCAGCGGAATCTCCCGCCGTAAATCCCGCAGTTTTATGTTTGTTTCGCTGCTTCAGGAGCGGCTGACCGGAGTGCTGGTCATCAGCAGCAGAGACGCGCTGCAGCATCAGGGAGTTTCTCTCAGTCTGGACGGGCTGGTGAACCTGCAGCTGAGCTCCAAGAGTGTGGGAGTGTTCGAGGCGTTCTACAACTCTGTCAAGGTGGAACACACACACACACTCACACACACACACACACACACACTCACACACACACACACACACACACTCCTCACACACTCACACACACTCCTCACTCACACACACACACACACACACACTCTCACTC
>RJVU01075100.1:109870-145031 GCA_003731715.1 Anabarilius grahami
CCCACACCCACTCTCCCACACACACACACACACACACACACACACACACACACACACACACACACACTCACACAGACTCACACACACACACACACACACACTCACACACACACACACACACGCAGGTTTGTTTTGCTATCTTAGTGGGGACTCTTCATAGGCGTAATGGTTTTTATACTGTACAAACTGTATCTTATCTCCCCCTACACTACCCCTACCCCTAAACCTAACCATCACAGGAAACTGTGCACACTTTTACTTTCTCACAAAAACTCATTCTGTGTGATTTAAAAGCCTTTTGAAAAGTGGGGACATGGGGAATGTCCTCATAAGTCACCTCTCCTTGTCATACCTATGTCATACCCATGTCATTATACACATTTGTGTCCTGATGTCACAAACACACACAACTAAAGTTTGCTTTACTGCAGAATCTTTCATCATTGATTCTGTTCATCACTGTGAAGCTGCTTTGAAGCAGTCTAAAGCTCTGTAGAAATAAAGCGTCTGATGATGTTGAGTCGGTCCTTCAGCCCATCCAGCTGGTGTCCAGCAACATGGAGGTGGTGAAACCAGGAAAATTTCCCGCGGGAAGAACCGAGATCCCGTTTGAGTTTCCACTGCAGGCCAAAGGCAACAAAGTCCTGTACGAGACGTACCACGGCGTCTTCGTCAACATACAGGTGAGCGAGCGTCACACACGGCCTGGTCCGCTGCCATGACGACACTGATGTGACGTGTTGTGATTGTGTTCCAGTACACGCTCCGCTGCGACATGAGACGCTCGCTGCTCGCCAAAGACCTGAGCAAGACCTGCGAGTTCATGGTGCACTGCCAGGTCAGACACGACATATAATGAAGTACAGTCAATGCTTGACAGAATCCAGACAGTAACAGCGAGTGTGTGTTTGCAGCCACAGAAGTCGAAGCTCCAGCTGAATCCGGTGGATTTCAGTATCACACCAGAGACGCTGCAGAACGTGAGAGAGGTACGGAGATTGTTGACATCTTCAAAGTTGATAATTGACAAATATTGGCCGATATATCGGTTGAACTCGTCAGGCGGTCTCACGAGTGTGTGGTTTTGTGTTCCACAGAGGACCTCGTTACCCAAGTTCCTGATCAAAGGTCACCTTGATGCCACCAGCTGTGCGATCACGCGACCTCTGACCGGCGAGCTGGTGGTGGAGAGGTCAGAGGTCCCCATCAAGAGCATCGAGCTGCAGCTGGTCCGTGTGGAGACCTGTGGTGAGAAACACGTTACTGATGTTCAGCTTTAAAACCATCCACAGTGACAGATCACTGCATTCATCGGTGTTCAGGCTGTGTTTGAAGCGTTACATCACTGTGTTTAGTGTTACCTGCATGTGTTCAGGCTGTGCGGATAGTGTTACATCACTGTGTTCAGTGTTACATCACGGTGTTCAGTGTTACCTGCATGTGTTCAGGCTGTGTGGATAGTGTTACATCACGGTGTTCAGTGTTACCTGCATGTGTTCAGGCTGTGTTTGAAGCGTTACATCACTGTGTTTAGTGTTACCTGCATGTGTTCAGGCTGTGCGGATAGTGTTACATCACTGTGTTCAGTGTTTCATCACTGTGTTCAGTGTTACCTGCATGTGTTCAGGCTGTGTTTGAAGCGTTACATCACGGTGTTCAGTGTTACCTGCATGTGTTCAGGCTGTGTTTGAAGTGTTACATCACTGTGTTCAGTGTTACCTGCATGTGTTCAGGCTGTGTTTGAAGTGTTACATCACTGTGTTTGAAGTGTTACATCACTGTGTTCAGTGTTACCTGCATGTGTTCAGGCTGTGTTTGAAGCGTTACATCACTGTGTTCAGGCTGTGTTTGAAGCGTTACATCACTGTGTTCAGTGTTACCTGCATGTGTTCAGGCTGTGTTTGAAGTGTTACATCACTGTGTTCAGTGTTACCTGCATGTGTTCAGGCTGTGTGGATAGTGTTACATCACTGTGTTCAGGCTGTGTTTGAAGTGTTACATCACTGTGTTCAGTGTTACCTGCATGTGTTCAGGCTGTGTGGATAGTGTTACATCACGGTGTTCAGTGTTATCTGCATGTGTTCAGGCTGTGTGGATAGTGTTACATCACGGTGTTCAGTGTTACCTGCATGTGTTCAGGCTGTGTGGATAGTGTTACATCACGGTGTTCAGTGTTACCTTCATGTGTTCAGGCTGTGCGGAGGGATACGCTAGAGACGCCACAGAGATCCAGAACATCCAGATAGCTGAAGGAGACGTCTGTCACAGCCTCTCCATCCCCATATACATGGTGTTTCCTCGGCTCTTCACCTGCCCCACGCTTGAAACCACCAACTTTAAAGTCGGTAAGGATTTTTGTTTCCCCCCAGTACTGGATTTGTTTGTAGTAATGTAATTTCATTTAAAGATTTATGTTCTTCCCTTCTAGAATTTGAGGTGAACATTGTGATTGTTCTTCACGATGATCATTTGATAACAGAAAACTTCCCACTGAAGCTGGTCAGAGTTTGAGTCCAAAATCAACATCTGAAGCCTTTGGATTTGTCGCAAGAGTTTTTTTTTTTCTTTTTTCTATGAATGAAAAATTGCTCTACTCACTGTTAATTACATTAAGACACTTTTGATCATGAGTGAATATGGACTGTTGCTCCTGTAAAGTGAAAGTGTTTATTAAACTCATCCGCTCACCCGAGATTCAGTATCTTTTGTGGATTTTATTTTAAACATCATGTAACGCAGTGATTCTCAGACGTTTCTGTCAGCTGAAGCTAAAATATTTAAGTTAGGCATGATTAAATATGATCATGAATTTTGTGCTGATGATTGTCATACAAATAATTGCAATTAAAGCCTTAATTTTGTTTTGTTCATGTCACAGAGTAAGCATAATGTGTTTACTTGGAATTATATATAATAAAAATATGCCTATTATGATCTACTTTAATGCTGTGAAATATTTAGATTATGCAGTCTAATTAAACCCACAAGTCTTGATTTCATATGAAGACATTTGACGATCTTTGTGTGCTTTATAACAGTGTTTATATTCATTATGAATATAAAACACATTCTAGTTTTAGACTGATTAATTAGCTTTTTCCATGAAACCCTGATCTGTGGAAACAACATTCGTCATTTATCGCCGCTACTGTCTGAAACACAACACAGCAGGACTTTGGTTAAATGTTTAATGAAGTAAAATGAAGGTAAAATGGCAATAAAAAGGTAAAAGTTGATGAGTAAAATCAGTTCATGCAAATGAACTTTATTACAGGAATGAAAACGTGTTCTGGAAATAAAACATCACCGATTGGTCCCTAAAGCTTCCATCACCCAAAACCAAACTTTTACTCTGAATGTGGGTTAATAAAGATGATACAGACGGCGGATGTGAGGCTGATCATACAGACGCAGCGGTCGTCTCAGTGAAATGCGGCCGCGGGCGCGTGACTCTTGCGATGTCGGCCGGGCAGCAGCGGAAAGTCCTCCGGTAAGAGCGCGTGTTCTCGACAGGTGGGACACGTGCTCTGCTCCTTCAGCCACGACTTTATACACTAAAAACACACAAACACAGTCACTCAGTCTGCACCAAACACTTAAACACACATCAGACGCTCAGAAGATGCTCTGACCTCTCTGTGGAAACTGTGGCGGCACTCCAGCACACACATCTCCTCAGTACTCATGTCCTCATGGCAGATGATACACGGATCCTCCATGTTCAGCTGACACCGTACACACACACACGTTAGACCAACTCAACTCAATAATGAACAGCTTACAACAGTACAGGTGTGATGAACACAGAGGGCGGCACTAAATAAAAATGCTCATCACGATAAGAAAAACTTAAATAATTCTGTAGCAGACACAAATGCCAAACAATAACAGGTTACGGTTCATTCTTACCGCCAGTGCCGAGTTGCGATGTTTGTCCGACACGTTCTTCCACACGTGTGTGAGTGGTGGCGTGACTCTGGTGTCCGATGCAGGACTTGCGCGATCCGTGACGCTCATGCGATCCTGCAAACAACAGAGAACAGAGTGTCACTCCAGAGCAAAACAAACATGGGGAGAGAGAGAGAGAGAGAGAGAGAGAGAGAGAGAGACACGTTTACGCACACGCGTGTTCTCCTGATGGTCCAGGATCAGCTGAGCCACGCGGTTGATGACGTCATCATAGGTCAGTGTGTCGAGAGCGCCTCCGCTGGACGAGCGAACCTCCTGAATGAACCTGTTTAACACCAGCCTAGAGACAAACACATCGCTGTTAACACTAGCGCTCGAAAGTCTGGAGCCGTAACCAGGTTAATGTTCTGAAAGTCTCTTCTGCCCATGAAGGCTGCATTTATTTGACCAAAAATACAGTGAAAACAGTGAAATATTAAGAACTATTCTATGGGAATATATAGTAAAGTGTAATTTATATCCTGTGATCAAAGCTGAATTTTCAGCATCATTACTCCAGTCTTCAGTGTCACATGATCCTTCAGAAATCATTCTGATATGATGATTTGCTGCTCAAGAAACATTTATGATTATTATCAATGTTGAAAACAGACATTTTTGTGGAAACTGATACATTTTATTTTTCAGGATTCAAATAGAAAGTTCAAAAGAACAACATTTATTTGAAATAGAATCTTTTGTAACATTATAAATGTCTTTACTGTCACTTTTGATCAATTTAATGCATCCTTGATGAATTAACTTTTCTTTTTTATCTTACCCCAAACTTTTGAATAGTAATGCATGACGGTTTCCACATAAGAATCACCTCAACTGTTTTCAACAGTGATAATCATAAATGTGTGTTGGTGTGTGTCAGTGTCAGCTCTGGTTGTTGTGTTGTTCTGAACGGATCAGCACCTGTTGTAATGAGGGAACATCATGTTGAGCCGCTCCAGGATGCGCTCGTACACAGTCAGGTGCTGCGGGGCCGAGGGCCGGCGGCTCACAGGCTCTTCAGGAAGCCTCTCAGCGGGTTGCGGTGTGACCCGTCCTGTGGGCGTGGGGGTCCGGGTGGGCGGCAGTGACCCGTACGGGCCGTAGAAGTGTGAGCTAGACTGCTGCGGAGCCGGAGGAATCGCCTACAGGACACAAAACACTCCTTAAAAAATATCCCATCAGCCACGGCAGCGATGGGCCGCGGTCTTCATACGGGAATGATCTGTCCTTCAGTAACAGTTCAGCTCATCTGTGGCGTAATGTTAATTTTCAGAAAATAATTCACACTTGTTAAAGTGTTTAAATTTTTCTACATTCAGAAATAACCACAAAAAAAAAAGTCAGTGGAGATGATGTGAGGAACAGTGTTTCCCTCTGGAGAATCCAGGTGAAAGACAGAAATATCTCGTTACAATCTTTCATGATCACACTGACAGTACACATGAACAAACGCTGTTGATGAGATTCACAATGAAGACAGATCATTCCTGCAGCAGAGTCTGAACATGATGATGATGATGAAGACGAGGTCATGACCTTCAGAAGGAGCCGAGCTCTTACCGGCAGTGCTGGCGCAGTGGGGACACTGGGAATGCTGATATCAGGCAGTGAACACAGTCTAGTGCCCTTCTTCACCTCATCCATCTGTGCGTCAAACTCCATCTGAAACAAACCGTTTAAACGAGTTTCACAAAAAAAACGATGGGAAAAAAGCTTCATGTGACACAAAACATGCAGAACATTATTATATACGGATTAAAATAACGTCTAGAGATGTTTTGTGTGAAGAAACACCCTGTTGTGTTTTTGGTTGATTGTTGCATCTATATATATATCGTCTCTCCGTCGACACTGGATCTCACTAATTCAACATTGATGAGCTGTAATGGTGTGATGTAGTGATCTACAGTAGAACTGGGCTGACGAGATTGTTTTGATTCTTAAATCCCAAAACCTTTTAGATGCTGTTTTCAGCTGATGTGTGAACAAAACTTCACTAAACATTATTTGTAGCTCCTGCCATCCAATAATCACAATAAGCTTTGATACTTTTAATATGAAACAGTCTCAGCTTTCAAATTCTGTCAGTTTTATCACTAAATTCAGTCAATAAATGTGTTTTTGTGTCTCTGTAATGTGTGGTGACAGATCGCTGTAGCTCCTCAGTTGAACCGATCATCTCTTCCTCTTTACTTCTAGTTATAGCAGCAAATAAACATGAAGAACATCAGAAGAGAGCTAAATGATACAGAACAACTTACTGAAATGAAACGTCTTGTGTGATCAACCAGTGTTTCAACCGCAGAAAGACGTCAATAAAAACAACTTGAGAACAATGTCACATTTATCTCAGAAAAGCCATTCAGTGACCATAAACTCGACAGTCAGCTAGAAAAATAGCTCTAGAGGAGCATTTTGATTAAACTAATCATTGCACATTCATTATACTTTTATTTCTTCAATATTTGATATATGTTCACCTGAGTCCTGCTGACTCTGTCTTCCATGTCCCTCACGTGTCTCTTCCAGTCATCTATGGCTGACAGCAGCACAGCGGCGGGGAAACTGCAGCACAAACCAGCATCAGACACAACACACGAGTACAGCACACTTCTGAATCTCTCCTGATGGACTGTGAGGGATTCCTGTGCCGTACCTGAGCGACGCCTCCGTCATGTGTTTGACTATCATCTGGCTTTCAGAGACGTTCATCCTCAGCCGCCGCAGCACGTGTTCCCGTCGGCTCTGCAGGACACACAGCTGAACACAAACACCAGCGTCACTTCAGCGTCAGACGATGACTGAAACACACCAGCTGATGCTGAAATCTCACCTGAGCCGCCGTGGATCTCCTCTGCGCTTTCACACATGCGTCTCTGAACCTCTTGATCTCATCCTCTAGGCTCATCCGCTCGGCCGCACACTGGTTACTGCAGGACACACGGTACATAGAGGACACGCGTTACATACAGGACACCCGTCAGAAGACATGGGTTACTGCAGGACACGCATTACATAGAGGACACGGGTTACAGAGGACACCGTTACTGCAGGACACGCGTTACATAGAAGACACGTGTTACATACAGGACACACATTACATAGAGGACATGCGTTACGCAGAGGACACTGGTTACTGCAGGACACGCGTTACATACAGGACACCCGTCAGAAGACATGGGTTACTGCAGGACACGCGTTACATAGAAGACACGTGTTACATACAGGACACACATTACATAGAGGACATGCGTTACGCAGAGGACACCAATACTGCAGGACACGCATTACATAGAAAACACGTGTTACATACAGGACACGCGTTACATAGAAGACACGTGTCACATACAGGACACACATTACATAGAGGACATGCGTTACGCAGAGGACACCATTACTGCAGGACACGCATTACATAGAAAACACGTGTTACATACAGGACATGCGTTACGCAGAGGACACTGGTTACTGCAGGACACGCGTTACATAGAAGACACGTGTCACATACAGGACACACATTACATAGAGGACATGCGTTACGCAGAGGACATCAATACTGCAGGACACGCATTACATAGAAGACACGTGTCACATACAGGACACACATTACATAGAGGACATGCGTTACGCAGAGGACACCATTACTGCAGGACACGCATTACATAGAGGACACGGGTTACAGAAGACGCTGTTACTGCAGGACACGCGTTACATAGAGGACATGCGTTACGCAGAGGACACCATTACCGCAGGACACGCGTTACGTAGAAAACCCGTGTTACATAGAGGACATGCGTTACGCAGAGGACACCATTACTGCAGGACACGCATTACATAGAGGACACGTGTTACAGAAGACGCTGTTACTGCAGGACACGTGTTACGTAGAATACACGTGTTACATACAGGACACACATTACATACAGGACATGCGTTACGCAGAGGACACCATTACTGCAGGACACGCATTACATAGAGGACACGTGTTACAGAAGACGCTGTTACTGCAGGACACGTGTTACGTAGAATACACGTGTTACATACAGGACACACATTACATACAGGACATGCGTTACGCAGAGGACACCGTTACTGCAGGACGCGCATTACGTAGAGGAGACGCATTACATAGGATGCTGGTTACTGCAGTAGACATTACATACAAGACACGTGTTATTACATTAGGATCAGGATTAGGATAGCCGATACCGATCAGCTAAAAAAAAAAGCCTAACCGATACCAATCCTTGAGATCGGCTCTGGATATCCCTAATAGGCACTTATTTACTTTCATTTTTATAAAATTATTTATTTTAATAATCATATTTAATCAATTAGTTATGTATAATAATAAATGTAATATAATATAACTGCAAAATAATTTCCCTTACTTGGATGGCAAAACATGATTGAAATTTAAACTGCACAACTTGTGATTAGATCAAATGACCAATAATTGCGACAGGCCTACGTGTACATGTAAAACGTAAAAGTGTAATGTTAAAAGTTACAGAAGCTAGATGACACAGATAAGAGATATATTTTAAAATTGGAAGAAGAAGAAGAAAAATAAAAACTTCAACCTTTACTCTTACAAAGTTCGTCTAAATGTTGCATATTTTCACACTCACTTGACGTCCAGGAATCGTTCCAGTTCAGTCTGATACTCTTTATTCTTGGCATTGATGTCTCTGATGTAACTAGAGAAAACAAACAGTTTCATTCAGCAGTAAAACAGCGGCTGAGTGTGTGTGTGAGAAGTGTGTGCATCATTCTCAATGATCAGCTGAGTGCATGTCTGACCTATCATGTAAATCTGCCAGATCTTTGATCTCCATCTTCAGGTTCTTCAGAGTCTCCTGGTTCTCCTTCTTCTCCTGCTGGTCTTTCCTGACCTCCTCCTCTAGTTTCTGCTGGAACATGGCGAGCTCTGCGCTGGCGATCTGAACACAAGCGCAGACGTACATCTGAGCTGCAGAACCACAGAAACGCTTCAGAGGATCTTGACGGCCGTTTCTCTACCTGCATGGTCTGTGTGATTCTCTGGGTTTCCTCCTGAAGCGCTGATATTTCCTCGGCCCTCTTCTGCTGGACGGCTACATGATCGTCCTTCATCTGTTGGAGCTTCTTCAACATCTGCCGCTTCTGTTTCTCTTTCTGCATCATGTCGCCCTGGAAGAAACATGGACATTACTTTCCTTTATGGCAGGCCTGATGCTACTGGATAAATGTTAACCAATGGGTCAAATGCACTGCACTTGATGCTTCACATTCACTGTGTATTCACAGTACTGCATGCATGTGACATCCTAAATATATCAGACTGCAGAAGTACAAGTGGCTGTGAATGTGGTTTCATGCAGACTTTAAACACGAAGACACTTAATATTCAGTAATATTATCAATTTGACTATCAGATGAGAACAAAACTTGAACTAAATTGATCTCTCATATTTGATGAAGTTTGCATCATCAATTCTGTTATTTTTCAGTTTATTACTGTGAAGCTGCTTTGAAACCATCTGTATTTTATAAAGTGCTGCAGAAATAAAGCTGACTTGACTAACACTCACATCATGTCCTGAACCAGGCTTATTATTATAACTCAAACTTACTAAAAACTACAGCATCTGATCGACACTAAATTACATGTCACTCACATTGTTTCTCTCGAAGGAAGCGTACGGCTCTGTGTTGATAGAAACATCTGTACGGTCTGCAAAATCCTGTAAGAGGCAAGGGTCAGAGGTCAGAGAGGGCACTGATCCTGACGACATTCCCATCATGTGGCACATCTTACCCACACACACACGGCTGTGTGTTTGTCCTCTCTCGTCTCTACAGTGTTGCAAACGTGCTTCTCAGCAGCCATGTCCATCATGTCTGCTGTCAAATATTCATAATCTGTGATGGGACACTCAAAATCATACGGATCGGGGAGAAGCGGGAACGGATCCGAAGACACAGGCTCATCTGTGTTATCGAAAGAAACCAAACTGATTTGTGCCACGGCTTCACTCAAGGCGTCTCCATGCGGCCAGAACTCTTGGGCGGATGGGTTGAGGTGTGACGGCAGCTGGCCGTTATCGGTCAGAGACACGGCGTGTTTCATCAGTCCGATCAGGTCGTCAGTCATAGTGAAGCGCAGAGACTCCAGCAGGAAGGATTTGAGTCCGCCGGCGTCTGCGATCTTCTGCTGCGCCTCTGGAGGAAAGTTCTCCAACTCACCGACCATCAGCGGGTCTGAGGCGCACAGCGGCCCGTGTTCCTCCAGAATCTGAGCAAAATAACTAAAGAACAGCAGAACCAGAGAGAGGAGAGGTTATCTTAAGGCTCGTTCACACCAAGAGCGATAACTATTAACGGCGCTGCGGTTTTGTCGTCTGCCACTTTAAATGCTTGAGCGCTTTAAAGCAGGATGGATTCTGATTGGCTGTCAATGTTTAATCATACATCAGCTGGAACCCACCCACGTTAAAGTTATCATTATAGTAGGGTTATGCGCAATCTAACTTCCGTATTCTGTAAAACATCAGATCGCTTCCGGTTTAGCTCTTTTGTATATGCTTCATGAAATAATGTGGTGTTTTATTTAAGATAACTTAAAAGGAGCGAGAAAAGATGAGCATAACTGATGTCCCCTGCATATGCAGATTGGTATTTATTTTTATTTTTCATTTTTCTTTACACTAACGTTTAGATATTTAATAGAATAAAATGCCTATAACAATGTGAAATAGGTAGTTTCACTGATTACCTTAAAAGTCCACAGATATGCCGTCAGTTCATACTGCTGTTAACACTTTCTCTGACAAGCGGATGCAATGAGACCAGTTTTCCGGTTCGGTCATGTGACGTTCGACATATACCCTATTGTCTGCTGGTGTGGACGCTAATACAGTTATTGTTAAAAAGTTATAGTTTTCATTAATGTCCGCTAACACCGTTATTTTGGTTCTGGGTGTAAACGGGCCTTTGGTATGTGAAAATGTGCAACAGAACGAAAGTCAAAACCATCACTGTTTTTCTACGCTACTACAACAACATCGTCATGATCAGTCTAGAGAACAAGTACAGACGACACGTACTCATATAAACTCTCTTTAGTCGGGTCAGGGTTATTGTCCAGAATTCTCTCGTAATGGCTTCGGTGTGCTGATCCGGCGTACTGCTCCTCAAACTCTGCCAGCTGACCTCGCAGGTGATCGGGAACGCTGAATGGATCCATGCCGTTCAGGAACAACCTGGAACATCCCATTCACAAAGTCATCTCACAGATGATAAGATTCATTTCACAGAAGTGATGTGCAATGACTGAACTCACAAAGAGTCTTCCTCAGAGAACAGCTCATCCTCCTCATCTTCATCTCTCGAATGACCTCTCATTCCAGACAGCACAATAACAGACTGAAACACACACGGATTAGCTTGAAGCACTTTGACCCGTCGCCGCTGCACTGACAACACTCATGACACTTACCTTAAACTCCTTCTGCTTCTTCTTGCGGTGTCTGTTTTTACTCTTAAATACTGAACTCTGAAACAAACACATGAAGCGTCACTACAACAGCTCAACCTCAGTCACAGACGAAACTCTTCAGAGCACTCGTGTCTCTTACCAGGTGCTCTTCATCATCCGTCTTTTTAATGACTAAACAAACAGCATCTAAAGATAAAGAAAGTAATTAGCAAAAAAACTCCTTTCATATACACATACATCACCTGTTTCAACTTACGTACCATCTTCAAAATATTGATCGAGAATGGAGTGACAGGTGTGATATCGCTCTCGATTCGACTCTAGAGTCCAAATAAACAGACGCATTTCTTTAGCTGGAGCTTGTCTTAAATACTCCATTACAGTAAAACTTTCACGGTCAAATAACTCCGAAACGGTGCCGAATTTCTCAAGTGTCTCCTGCAGGGGCGTAAAGGCCAGCAGAGGCTTCAGGTCCAGCTCCTCCAGATGAGCGTTGTAACGACTGATGAACGACTGAGCGGCTTTCAGACCTGATGGAGGAGATGGAAAATACAGGAATCAAACATGAGCTTGACAGTGAAATGTCAACATAACCAACAGACTATTTATAACCGTCAGTGTCCCGGTAGCATCTTTTTAATTAACTTTTTTCCTCAAAACATATTTTAGCAATAATCATAAATTAGGCATCCTTCGAAAGCTTAAACACTCAAAATACATCCTGTGAAAAACATTTATATACAACCGTTTAAGTTCAGATCTTATGTTTTACACAATATTCTCTCACTGTGATATCTGAACACAGAAGACGGTGAAGGAAAGCAAACGCACCAGAATTATCCAGCTGCTGAGCCCAATGCTGCAGTTTGGGTTTGATATGAAGCACAGATCCGAGCGTCTGGATAAAGACTCGCGCCCAGACCCGGTTCCTGGACTCCAGCAGAAGATCCACCAGGTCCGACAGCAGTCCGATGTCTCTGCGGCCGTTTAACACACTCACCTGTCCTTTACTCTCAAACAAGTCCAGCCACGGCCGCAGATGCTCCCAAAACAAAGAAATATTCCCTGGTTCTTCTTTAAATAGTCCTTTGTTATCATGAATTTGATGTAAAACACGGTCCACATAAATAGAGACTCTGTGTGGTGCTGTAGGAACGATAAGAAGAGAGAAGCAGCGTTAGAGTCCATCTGAAAGCAGTTTCGACTTAATGACCTCAGAAATGACATCAAATGAGTGAAACAACAAAGAAAACCTTGAAAATAGGCTAAACTACACTAGGGTCGAAAGTTTGGAAAAATTATGATTATTTAAAGGTGCCCTAGAATAAAAAATTTAATTTACCTTGGCATAGTTGAATAACAAGAGTTCAGTACATGGAAATGACATACAGTGAGTCTAAAACACCATTGTTTCCTCCTTCTTATGTAAATCTAATTTGTTCAAAAGACCTCCGAAGAACAGGCGAATCTCAACATAACACCGACTGTTACGCAACAGTCGGGATCATTAATATGTACGCCCCCAATATTTGCATATGCCAGCTCATGTTCAAGGCATTACACAAGCCAGTATTAACGTCTGGATCTGTGCACAGCTGAAGCATCAGACTAGGTAAGCAAGCAAGAACAACAGCGAAAAATGGCAGATGGAGCAATAATAACTGACATGATCCATGATATCATGATATTTTTTGTGATATTTGTAAATTGTCTTTCTAAATGTTTCGTTTTCATGTTGCTAATGTACTGTTAAATGTGGTTAAAGTTACCATCGTTTCTTACTGTATTCACGGAGACAAGACTGTCGTTATTTTCATTTTTAAACACTTGCAGTCTGTATAATTCATAAACAACTTCATTCTTTATAAATCTCTCCAACAATGTTAGCTTTAGCCACGGAGCACCATCAAACTCATTCAGAATCAAATGTAAACATCCAAATAAATACTCTACTCACATGATCCGAAGCATGCATGACGAACATCTTGTAAAGATCCATTTGAGGGTTATATTAGCTGTGTGAACTGTGTTTATGCACTGTATTATAGTTGAGAGCTCGGGGGGCAGGGAGCGCGCGATTTAAAGGGGAAGCACGCTGAATCGGCGCATAGTTAATGATGCCCCAAAATAGGCAGTTAAAAAAATGTATTTAAAAAAATCTATGGGGTATTTTGAGCTGAAACTTCACAGACACATTCAGGAGACACCTTAGACTTATATTACATCTTGTGAAAGAACGTTCTAGGGCACCTTTGATGTCTTTTGAAAGTGTCTCTTCTGCTCATCAAGGCTGCATTTATTTGATCAAAAATACAGTAAAAATTGTGAAATATTATTCCAGTGTAAAATAACTGTTTTCTATGTGAATATATAGTAAAGTGTAATTTATTCCTGTGATCAAAGCTGAATTTTCAGCATCATTACTCCAGTCTTCAGTGTCACATGATCCTTCAGAAATCATTCTAATTAGGGATGCACCGAATATTCGGCCACCGAACATTTTCGGCCGAAAATGGCCCAAAAGTGCATTTTCGGTTTTCAGCCGAAAGACTTTTATCACCGAAACAATACGGCCGAAATGTTGTGATGACGCAAACATAAACCGCGAGATCAGCTCCTCTGATGCATCTGTCGCGGATGTTATTCCTTTAATCGCAGCGCTAAAGCGTCTCCTAAGCAAAGTGGTTGAGACGGACCACGGAGTGAAAACAATGAAAAGTACACTCTGTCAGCACACGTTTCACAGAGATCTATTTGGATCCTCTGCACTTCATCGCAACTGTACTTGATCCGCGTTATAAATACCATTACTTTGATGCGGAAATAAAGCAGCGCGCACGAGAAATGATCCAGGCCGCGATGGATGCGGAGAACCCGCGTGGAGACGGAGACGGAGCAGCGCCCAGCGTACAGGACATTATTATTTAATGTACACATGAGTGGGGTCAAGTTAAACATTTTAGTTTGAATTTTATTTTATACAGTGCATTGTTGCAATGTGCTTAATAAATATTTGCATAACTTGTAATTGATTTATTCTTTGAAACTTTAATATTAATTTATGCAACTGCAATGCCTTGATTTTTGTAAAGTTAGTACACAGTCATAGCCATAAATGCAATGGTACTAATAATTGGCATAATTTCTTTCGGTGTTTCGGTTTTCGGCCTTGGTTTCCTCTTTTTCGGTTTTGGCCAAGAATTTTCCTTTCGGCGCATCCCTAATTCTAATATGATGATTTGCTGCTCAAGAAACATTTAACTATATATTATGGATGCACCGAAATGAAAATTGAGCAATACCGATAATTCTTTATATTTGAAAGCCGATAATCGATATATTGGCCGATAAATCTAAATAAAAAATCTTATTTTTAAAAGCCTGATAACAAAAACAAAAGTCTCACCATTAAAAGCCATATTATAATGTTCTCATGGTGGACAGTGCGCTTCTGAAGTGTCTCAGCAGAAGGAAATAATTCATTATTTATCGCCTTTAATGTAGCGGCCAAATTTTGTTATCGGGCTGAAAACGATAACATCAAAAATTAACACATATCAGCCGATACGGTGGCCAAAAAACAGCTTTTACATTGTTATAATATTTCTGTGTTTACTGTATTTTTTTATCAAATAAATGTAGACTTCTTTCAAACACATTTAAAAAAAAATTTAATTACTCAACTTTTGACCGCCAGTGTAAAAATCAATTAATTCACCCCCTCAACGATTGTTTNAATTCATTATTTATCGCCTTTAATGTATCGGCCAAATTTTGTTATCCAAATGGTGGCCAAAAAACAGCTTTTACATTGTAATAATATTTCTGTGTTTACTGTATTTTTTTATCAAATAAATGTAGACTTCTTTCAAACACATTTAAAAAAAAATTTAATTACTCAACTTTTGACCGCCAGTGTAAAAATCAATTAATTCACCCCCTCAACGATTGTTTTTTGTCAAATTTTAAGTGTGATTTCGAGACCTCTAAAAGGAATAAAATCTTCTAACTTCATGGGCATAAATTTTGTGAAGTTGAAATTGAGGACAAAATATTTTTGGCAAATCCTTTTGCAATAAATCAGGAAGAAATGAAAAACAGAATATCGTTTCTCTACAGTGTCTCTGTCTGGTTTGCTCACATGATCCTCGCTCGGCCGCTGGCTCTTTACAGGCCTCCGCAGCCATTACTTCATCTCTCTCTTGACAAGCAGGACGTCTCGCCAAGTTCTGTTGTTTCTGCCGAAGTTTTCGATCATTTTTAGACTTCAACTTCTTAATACTGTTGAGGCACAGAGAGAGAAATCATCGTAAACATCCGTAACTAAAAGCGCTGCTGCAGAATCAAACAGGATTAAACGTCACCTTGTACACGGTTGCTTGATTCTCGCTCGTCCAGCAGGTCTGATTTTAGGAATAGACGTTTTAAACTGAGAGACGAAGAGAATGTTAGTAAGCAATGAAGCCATTAAACATCACTGTGCGTGTTTATGTGTGTGCGAACGCCTCACCTCACACTTTATCAGCCCCGTCGAGCCAAATATTACAATGTGACAGATCTGACCTCTGCAGTCTGGCGTAAAACATGAGTCTTTTAGAAAATCCTGCAGCCAAAGAGAAAAACGAATGAGTGTTTCTGCCCTCTTCAGGTCCCTCGTATAAGTGAGTGACACGTGTCCATCTGACCTTGTCATTCTTATCAGAGAATGAAAGTGTTTTGAGCTTCTTCCAGCAGCTCATATGAAACTCGACCCTGCAGCTCTGACAGCACGTCAGCTGGATGAAGCCCTGCAAACACAGATCCTCAGACTCACGCTGCAGATTCAGCTCATTCCTGAACAATCACGACGCTCACCTTAAAGTCTGGATCGCTGAAGTAGATCTGGATGGTGTGAGCGAGGCAGTGCTGATGCAGACACATCGCGTCTGCTTTAGGAGGAAACTTACACACTTCTACAAACTTCTCCAGATGTTCCTTCAGGACGGAGAGAGATCAGATCAGCACCTTAAACACCATCATCTCATAACAGATGTTTTGTTGCAGTCAGGGATAAAGTCATCTACACTAGGCCTGGAATAATTTATCAGTTTTAATCGATTCCCATTTTGATGAACCAATGTGGATTCTTAAAAACCAAGACTTCAGTCTGTGCTGTTTTCAGTTGAATCTTGGGAATCGATATTGGTTCAAAGTTAGAAGGTTAAAATCAATGCGTTCAATCGAGCCCTACTAAATCACATACAGAATACCAGAATATAATCACCTTTAAACGGGCCGTCTGCGTTTCCTCAACTATAGTTTTAGTGGTCGGCCAGGTGAGTTTTCCAGGAGTGACGTGTCTCTGAATCATCAGCTGTGCGTTAGAAAAACGCTCCAGAGCTTTAGCAAACCTATAAAACACAGAACATGAGCACGATGTCCAAGACCATCAGGAAAGAGCAAACCAGCGATCTCGTCAACACTCACCTGTTTTCCTTAAGATAAACTCGCCCCATCCCATAGTGCACCAGGGACTGAAACTTCCTGTCTGACGACTCCAATGTGGCGAACTTCCTCTGAGCTTCAGCCAGTTCCTGCACACACAAGAAGAAACTCAAGACATGAACTGAAAATCAGACCGTTTAAACTCTCACTCATCAGGAGCATCAGTGACATTCACACTTTTACAGTTTACAGCTTATTTTAATGCTTTTGGCAGAAGTTTTAACTCAAAGTGACAGAAGGCCATTTCACACAGAATATGGCACATGAAGTGTGTATTCTTGAAAGCCTTATTTAAAGTTTTTAAGTCCATAAAGTAAGCGTGTGAAGGAAATTTTAATTTTACTTAAACGTAACTAACATTCCTTTTTCTTGCAGGATTAACACGCAACTAAATGTTCCCAACACTTGAGCCAAAGTTAGTGTGTGTTGAATATAACAAGCATATTCAAGGTATTGTCTGGAGTCTGTGTGTTACTGCTGCGCAGCAGGTCAGCTGACACTAGAGACCTAAAATGACAGTGTCCATAGAGGACGAGACGTCGATTAGGAGACGCCCCAGGTTAACTCAAGTCAGGTGCATAGGGGAATTTCTACCACAAGAGGTAAAGTCATATGACTTTTCCCCTATGTTTTGATGCAGTCACGCTCGTCTCCTACACGTGTTTGTGCACAAGTTAAAGATGGTCAGCTGGTAAATGTTCGGTGTGAACGGCAGGACACTATCCTTTCAAACATAACCTGAATTGTGTTGCATTACCTCTGGTTGTCCGATTTCCAGAAGGGCGGTTGCATATCCATATACGAGCACAGATTTATCCAGCTCCGTCAAACCCAGTGCCTGTCAGAAACAGAAACATCAGTACAGTGAACACTAATGAAGGAGACTACAAAACATTCATTTCACAGCAGAGCCAAATATTTAAGACATCCTGAAGCACAACATTTAAACATTCAACCATCAACACAATGAGTCTCATGAAACGAGTCAAACATGCGAAATGATTCTCCAGAGAGAAGCTCTGAATCATCATCACTAGTTATTTTTATGTGAATTTTGGGATATTGCATTAAAACATTGGATGGAAGCACCGAGATGTGCAAAAATTCTAAAAACTTTACAGCAGAATCTGAACGTGTCTAATATTTGATGACGTTTGCATCAGTGATTGTGTTTTATTGCAGTGAATCACTACAGAGGTCGGTCAGTACCGCGGCGCCGCTGGACTCCAGTATCCGCAGGGCCACAGAGAAGGACTGCTGTGCGTTTCGGCAGCGCTGGTCGCTCAGAGCCGTGTGACCCTCCTGAACGGCGGCACAGAAGCGCTCTTTTGCATCCGCCTCGCTGATGGCCTCCTGCTGGACAAACAGCAGCGTTACACACGGACACATATCAGACTCCCCGACTAATGCTCTGTGCGACACTGACCACAGGACTGTTGGCTCGGTCCGGTCCGGATGTGTGTTTGCTCCGCACCGCTGGCTTCTCCGCAACACTGGATGAAGCTTTCTTAGTCTTCCGGGGACTCGTTTCACTAGGACAAGATTCATCAGGAATAAACATCAGAATCCAAGAGTTTTCTGACATAAAGGTAGTGAGGAATAGAAACCGCAGCTGTTCTGCTCAAGGTCACATTCCTCAGGAGCAGATATGAGCGAGACACGCACTGAGACAGAGATACTGAACTACTGCAGCTACTCTGAATTAGATTTCAGCTCTAAATGTTCTGTTTTTATTAGAATTTTAGTTAGCTTTGGAAGTTGTGTTTGCATTTTTATCAAGTCTATTTTTCATTCAGTTTTAATTTTATTTTAGTTCTTCAACTGAAACTAAAATGAGTAATTGTTACCCTTGCANAAAAAGATATATATATATATATATATATATATATATATTTATTATGCACAAGTCAAATGTGTATTTGAAGTAATGAAAATGTTTTGGTAACACTTTACAATAGTTACATTAATTAACAAGAACTAACAATGAACACTTCATCTTATTTAATGTTAATTTCAACATTTACACTGTGAACATGAGTTGTAAATATATGTTAGTTACTATATGCCTATTGTAAAGTGTTACCAATGGTTTGTCTGAGACGTTCGTCATCAAACAGTGAACATCCTGTTACTGAGCGACTGCGACTCGTCTAGTGAAATGAAAGTAACTCTAGCCCGATTGTACCTTTCATTAGAAGCTCAAGTTTCACTTTAAAGATAAAATAACTTCATAAATACTCCAAACATCCTTTACAATGAACATCAGTCAGATTTCTATCAACACTTGAATAATTTAAATGTGTTTGAACTAACAAAAGAATTAGCTTGTTTTCTGCTCATTTTCATGACAAGGTTAATTACCTCTTCACATCTTTGAGTCTGTCAGTTCTTCCTTCAGGATGGGCTCGAGCTCCAGAGTTCTCTGAAAACAAGGGAATTTTGGGATTAATGCGCCACATGTTCAAATAAAGAAACTTTCCGGAGAAAAATCACAGAAACAACCAGCAGAACCAGATGAACCACTCGCACTAAACACCTGTCGGCTACTAGAAACAAACACAGCGGGATAAAGAAGGGGGGAGTGAACAAACTCGACACACAGGAAACACTGTGATGCTCACTTCCTCTGGAGGGAGAGTTTGTGACAACATGCCCACGTGAAAGAAACTGCATTCTTTTAATTATGCAATTCAAGATTCATTTTGCATGCCAGCGCGGTCCATAATGCAATGCAAGAACCGCAGGATTAACACACGTGTAATCAGTGTCCTCGGAGGGCAGAGATGAGTGCTGGGAACAGACAGCAGGGAGGACGAGAGGCGGGACACTTCTGAAATACAGCGTTCGCTTTGAGATAGCACACGCTCAACACAGATAACAGATATAAAGAACAGAGCGGATCTGTTCAGAGAGACGAGAGAGAAGCCTACACAACTCCAGCACAGGCTGCTGTAACAGTGTGAATTACATGTTTTAAACAGGGTATAAGCAAGGTTTCTACAATCAATGCAAGGCTTAAGACCTGCGCAAATAAAATGAATAGGGCAATGTCTATGGAAACATTAAACTGACTGTAAAAACCATGATTTACAGGGACAGGTCACCCAAAAGTGACAAATCTGTCATCAAATACTCACACTTTGTTCTGCTGAACACAAAAGAAGAATATGTTGAAGAATGTCTGTAACCAAACCGTTTCTGGTCCCCATCGACTTCCATAGCGCTTTTTTCCTTCTATGGAAACGGTTTGGTTACAGACATTCAAC
This sequence comes from Anabarilius grahami, assembly GCA_003731715.1. Taxonomy (NCBI): domain Eukaryota; kingdom Metazoa; phylum Chordata; class Actinopteri; order Cypriniformes; family Xenocyprididae; genus Anabarilius; species Anabarilius grahami. Next base: position 130,049 of record RJVU01075100.1, read on the forward strand.
ATGTTCTTCTTTTGTGTTCAGCAGAACAAAGTGTGAGTATTTGATGACAGAATTTTCACTTTTGGGTGAAATAACCCTTTAAACAACTTTACCATTCAAACTGGCCTAATACAGGTTGACAAAAACAAATAGTTTTACAAATACAAACATGATTGTATTTGCGATTGTGCTTGATGAATAAACACACTTATGCAACCTATGTAAATACTGTAGAGTTTGTTAATTTATATGATTTGTGCTTATTGGTGAAAAAGAGCAATAATTCTGATGAAATGTAAAAATGTATTTCTTAAATGACAATCATTATAATTATTAAATGAAGCAAAATCATTTTCATTATAATGATTATCAGATGAACAATTATGCAGCGAAGATGAAAATGACAATTTTCATTGACTAAAACTAGAGTAAAATTTGCCAGAATTTTAGTCGACTAAAACCTGACTTAACAAAAACAGAACAAAGTAGGCTAAATATGATAAACTAAAAAGAATATTTGACACAGGACTACAACTAAATTCAAAAGTAGCTGACAAAATTAACTAATCTCAACTAGAACAAATGGCACCATGACATCACACGCAAAAATAAAACGTAACGTTACACAGAATAAGAGCGGCACATTTCAGACGAGCAGAGCACACTTAAACTGAAGCTGAAGACATCTTCAATACAGACGCAAATGCTTTGAAATTCAAAAGCAACTTCACTGAAATATCTGAGGAATTTTTCTCCTCCCTCACCTGCAGCGTCATCCTGGTTTTTCCAGTTTTCAGATTTCTGCTGTTTGAGAGAAGAACACCACAGTGATTAGACTTACAGAAGCAAGAGAAACGCAGGCCTGAACACAAGAATTAGTGGGCGACCGATATTGATGTTTAGATGGCTGATATCTTAGAGAGCAGGTGGCCGATAAAAAGCACACCATTTAATCTTATATTTTGGTAAATCACTGTGCACTAGTCTGGGAATCATATTTTGTTCAAGTATTGAGAATACAGCACTAATTTCACATACAGCCAGTGATGGGAATAACGCCGTTATAAATAAACGGAGTTACTCTTTTCAGTAACGAGTAATCAAACGAATGACTTTTCCCCCGTTACAGTTACTATTGAGGTCACTTAAGCGGTTTTCATCCGAGTCTCTCTCTCAGCCATAGGACCTGCAAAATTGTTCTCTGGTGTGTGTGTTGGGGCGGGACACATGCTAACTGATGATGATGATTGGTGTGTGACTAGAGATCATAGACATGCAAAGTGTTTTGTTGTAAAGAAATAGTACAGGTTAGTAATACACAAATATAATTTTAAACTGATAATAATATACGATGCTGTGTGTGTGTGTGAGAGCATGCGAGCGGAGCGCGAGCTCAAACCAGAATACCCTTTGTGACATGCTGGATCGATATGTGAAATAAGTTTTTTCTAGTCGACTAATAGTTGTTCATTTAAGCCATTAAGTTGACTAATCACATTTATATTAATTTAATTTCTTATATAGGGCTACTGAAGAGAATAAACCATAATAATGAGTGTTTATGTAATATAGGCTATATAGCACTCAAGCGCATAAAGCTTGCCATAATGACTATGAATGTGACAAAAAACAGCAAGGACACTTTTTAATTGTTTATTAATAAACTAGTGTTTTGTGAATCAGTGTCGGCTGAGAAGATGAAGTTGATATTGCTGACTCTCGTCATCTCCGTGGATGCGCCTATAGAGAGAGAATGCACATTACATAATTCTCACATCACATTACATAATCAGAGAGTAGCCTACTTTTCGTTTTGAATTATTTTGTTTAGAAGTAGATATTTCAAGCTTTCTACAGATATATTTCTCAAGTCTATGAGGCAAGCCGCTGAGTTTCAGTTCATTTAGCTTATAAGACACTCCAGTTCACGTGCAAGTGATCACGCCGGCGCCTCCATGTCATGATCATATTGTCTGCTATATTTGCTTCTTATTTATTAAATCCAGGCAATTGGTTGATGAAACATTGATTAAAATTAAGATACAATTTTTACAAAACGAAATTCACTTTAAAGAAAGGCTTTCCACAAAATAAAACTTAATGGAGTGGTCAAAATCATGTCTGACCCACTCCATGTCTCTCGATATAATGCACATCTTATCTTTTCTATCTTACTCATGCTATTCACTTTTCATAATCAAATAGATGAAATTAAAACATAACATATTTAAACATAAATATGAAACTACGTTTTCTTTAATGGCTACCAACACCTAGTACAGTACAGAGAAATTTCATGTCATGAGCAAGAGCGGATCATGAGTCACGAGTCGGATCAAGAATAATTTTTTTATTTATTATATTTAATATAAGTTATTTGACATATTTGAATTTTTTTTTTTTTTTTTTTAAGTAATGCAATAGTTACTTTACTTTCCCTGGTAATTAATTACTTTTATAATGATGTAACTCAGTTACTATTTGTGAGAAGTAACTATAATTAATTTTTAAAAGTAACGTGCCCAACACTGCATACAGCACACAGTGAATATGGCATGAATGTGACACAGCGGCCATCTGGATATAGTTTGAAATCGAGGATTTAAAGTTTGTGCGGCTCCAGTACAGCTGAACTCTCCTGTCCGCATCCGATTCACATGAACCGACCATCAAAACCAGAGTAAAGCCCAAAGTATTTGGTGAATGCTTACGTACATGAGAATTATAGTGTTTGCATTTCACTTGCCAAATTTATACTGCACAGGTGGCACAGAAGTGCTTCTGAAATGCCACTTAAAGGATTAGTTCACTTTCAAATAAAATTTCTCTGATAATTTACTCACCCCCATGTCATCCAAGACGTTCATGTCCTTCTTTCAGTCGAAAAGAAATTAAGGTTTTTAATGAAAACATTCCAGGATTTTTCTCCATATAGTGGACTTCACTGGAGCCCAAACGGTTCAAGGTCCAAATGTCAGTTTCAGTGCAGCTTCAAAGAGCTTTAAATGATCCCAGACGAGGAATAAGAGTCTTATCTAGAGAAACCATCATTCATTTTCAAAATTTTTATTTTATTTTATACGTTTTAACCATAAATGCTCATCTTGAGCTAGCTCTCTTCTTCTTCTCTATTTGAATTCCAGCAGTGTAGACGCTGCTAAGTGTATTACTGCCCTCCACAGGTCAAAGTTTGAACTAAATTGTCATATAAAATATTCTAGTGCAAGTATATAACAATTAGTCAAACTTTGACCTGTGGAGGGCAGTAATACACTTAGCAGTGTCTACACTGTCAGAATTCAAATAGAGAAGAAGAAGAGAGCTAGTTCAAGATGAGCATATAAATATAAAATTTGGATTTTTTTTTTAGAAAATGGGTGATGGTTTCTCTAGATAAGACTTGGAGGCCATTGAAGTCCACTATATGGAGAAAAATCCTGGAATGTTTTCATCAAAAACCTTATTTTCTTTTCGACTGAAGAGAGAAGGACATGAACATCTTGGATGACATGGAGGTGAGTAAATTATCAGGAAATTTTCATTTGAAAGTGAACTAATCCTTTAAGTGTCTTTACACAGATGGTTTAATGCTGCTCAGAGGTGACATATGCATGCATTTACACTGCAANGTCGAAAAGAAATTAAGGTTTTTGATGAAAACATTCCAGGATTTTTCTCCATATAGTGGACTTCACTGGAGCCCAAATGGTTGAAGGTCAAAATTACAGTTTCAGTGCAGCTTCAAAGAGTTTTAAATGATACCAGACGAGGAATAAGAGTCTTATCTAGAGAAACCATCATTCATTTTCAAAATTTTTTATTTTATTTTATTTTATACGTTTTAACCATAAATTCTCATCTTGAGCTAGCTCTCTTCTTCTTCTCTATTTGAATTCCAGCAGTGTAGACACTGCTAAGTGTATTACTGCCCTCCACAGGTCAAAGTTTGAACTAAATTGTCATAAAATATGCTAGTGCAAGTATATAACAATTAGTCAAACTTTGACCTGTGGAGGGCAGTAATACACTTAGCAGTGTCTACACTGTCAGATTTCAAATAGAGAAGAAGAAGAGAGCTAGTTCAAGATGAGCATATAAATATAAAATTTGGATTTTTTTTTTAGAAAATGAGTGATGGTTTCTCTAGATAAGACTTGGAGGCCATTGAAGTCCACTATATGGAGAAAAATCCTGGAATGTTTTCATCAAAAACCTTATTTTCTTTTCGACTGAAGAGAGAAGGACATGAACATCTTGGATGACATGGAGGTGAGTAAATTATCAGGAAATTTTCATTTGAAAGTGAACTAATCCTTTAAGTGTCTTTACACAGATGGTTTAATGCTGCTCAGAGGTGACATATGCATGCATTTACACTGCAATTACTACTTGATACTGGGGGCTGAAGTGGGTCAGAGCAGGCATAATTTAGTCCAGCTTTCATGTGGCATTACATCTTTACACAGGATTTTGAGCAGGCACAGAGCAGTCCGTTAATAATAATAGAAAAGCAAATGCTATAATATTTTTTGTATACGATTAACCTTCTTCATTTAACAGCTCTGTGTAATAAATTATAAGAACTGTTAAACAGAAACAGTAAACTAATGAAGATCGCGTTCTCAGCGTTGTCAAAATAAAACTCCTGCTTCAAACGCAATGGCCAAACAGAAAAACTTAGCTGATGTGGTCATTAAAAAAGGCTAATATATCAGCCTTGGCTATATATCGGTCGACCACTATTGAGAAAGTAAGTGTTGTGTTCTTAAGATCTCACCGAACTCTCCAGGCTGGAGGAACGAGACGTCGCTTCAGGCTGACGACTGGACTTCAGATGCTGACCTGAAGAATCGCTGGCCGCATGCGCTCTGCGTTACAGAAACAAGCTTTAATCGTTTTGCTCATGATGCAAAAACAGCAGCAACATGAACAATAAAGACAAACCTTGTTTTAGAAGAAATCTTCTTTGTTTCAGCCTTCTTGGTCTTCATGTCTGCTTGACGAAACAACACAAATAAATCGATCTGCTGTCAGACGAGGCTGAAGTCGAGCTGAAGGATCGGCCGTTACCTTTGCTCTCCTGCAGTTCTGTCTGGAAACGCTCGTACTGCTGCAGCAGGTCTTTGACTCCCTCTGTGTCTGCGCCGCACACTTTCTGAGCCTGATGGTTGGCCAGCAGAGCCTTCTGATGCTCCCCCAGGTAGAACAGAGCGTCACAGAAGCGATAATGACCCTGCAAGACAGAAGAAAACCTTCGGAAAAGCTCTGGATGACGGCAGAGCTGCGGCCCTTCATGAGTGAGAGTTTGACCTGAATCCCAGCAGATCGTTAACTCAAAGTGATGATGATGATGATGATGAATCAGTGAAACAGCACTTACCTTCGCCCAGTCTGGCTGTAATATAATGGCTCTCTTTCCATCACCGAGCGCTTTCCTGAAAACAACTCCCACAATCAGTATCACACACGTTCTTCAGTAATGTGCATCGGAATAATGGAATAATCACTCACAGATATTTCTCCGAGCGGATCAAACAGAGCGCTCTGTTCCCATACAGGATGTGGTTATTAGGGCTGAAACACAACGAAAAGATAAACAATCGATTAAAACAGAAAGTGCAACATGGAGAGGATGAACAGGATCGTGAATTAGAACGGCGATGATGTTCCGTCACTTACTGGTATTTAATGGCTTTAGTGTACCACTTTAAAGCCACATCATATTTCTTTTTCTGGAACTGCTCATTTCCTTTGTTTTTCATCTCGTCGCTTTTCTGGAATAGAGTCAAAAAAAGAAATCTTATTTCTGTTCCATTTCATCCTAATATAGCAGAACTCCCACAATAATCATAATGAAAAGGGTCTGAATTACTCTACAGATGCGGTGCGTTCACACTGCAGTCTCGATTCATTACAGCTCAATAAGAGCTCAAACATGTGATCTTAAAGACTCTCACCGATAAAGTCCAAGGGTCCGGCTCTGATTTCAGCTCGGCGATGGCTTTCTTTTTACTGCACGACACCACCTGGAGATAACGCGCATCTGTTGGCCGAGACGTTTATTAGTGATCTGAGCCAGAACTGAAGCCTGAACATGAAGCTGTCACAGGGACAAATCACACAAGTCCATTCTGACCTCCAAATGGATTCATTTGGATATATATCAGGCAGTACATGTCAAAAACAATCTCTCTGAACTAAAGCTGTAAACTCTGCATTACTGTAATATCAGTTGTTAATTTTAACCTGTAATTAGTATACAAACATTTAAATTGCAAGCTTTTATTATAATAACTTTTTAATGGTATGTTTCTAGTCCAATTTGTTAAGTTTAGGGTTAATAATAAACATTTAAACGGTGGCTGTCATCAACACTTGTTTTCATGACGGATTTATTCAAACAACGTTAAAATTAAAGTGAAAGTATAAAGAGTATGTAATATTGTGCATGTATTAATCAAAATGCTAGGGTTATTTTTCTAGCTGACTATCGAGTTTAAGGTCATTGAATGGCTTTTCTGAGCGATTACACGAGACATGATTCACTTCAGTCAGTTGTTTGTATCTTCTGATGTTCATTTACTGCAGTAACAAGTGGTAGAGGAACAGATGATCGGTTCAGCGATCTGTCGCCACACATTTAGTAATAAAACTGACAGAATTTGAATGCTGAGACTGCTTCATATCAAAACTATCAAAACTTATTGTGATTATTGGATGGTGGGAGCTACAAATAATGTATAGTGAAACAAAACAGACTAAAAAAAAAAAAAACCTCAATCAATATCGGTTCATCAAAATTAGAATCAATTAAAATTTATTAAATTAATATTTTCAACCCAGCTCTAATCCCTAGTATTGTGAGGTCGTTAATGAACATAAAAGAAACTCACACTCATTGAAGACGAAGCGGAGCGTACGGTAGCGAATCTCCACCGATCCGAGATCCAGCAGCTTCTGACGGATGTCAGGAACTCCAGAGTCCAGCAGCCATGCGATGGCTTCGGTCAAACAATCCTCCTGCTGCAGACGGACAGACGGAAGGACAAACGGATGGACAGACAGACAGGTGTGTCAGAATCCAGGTGTGTAAAAGGGATACTCCACCCGAAAAGAAAAATTCTCACACTCATTCCATCTCCGATGTATGACTGACTTTCTTCAGATAAACACAAAGGAAGATTTGTAGGACAATAATCCATCTCTGTGAGTCCATATAATGCCTCTGAATGACTGCCACTCATTTGATGCTTGAAAAACTACACTGAGCGATCGTAACAGTGATCCGCACGACCCCAGTGGATCAATGTCTTCTGAAGACAAGCGACAGCCGTAAGAGTTGAGCAAGTTACTTCCAAAATGTAATTCATTATATATTACTAGTTACTGTCATTTGAAAGTAATTAGTTTACACTACAATATTACGGGCTCTGAATTGTAATGCGTTACTTGATCAGGAAAGCCACACACCTGTCTATATAAGACCTTACAGCTCACAGTGCATGTCAGAGCAAATGAGAATCATGAGGTCAAAGGAACTGCCTGAAGAGCTCAGAAACAGAATTGTGGCAAGGCACAGATCTGGCCAAGGTTACAAAAAAATGTCTGCTGCACTTAAGGTTCCGAAGAGCACAGGGGCCTCCATAATCCTTAAATGGAAGACGTTTGGGACGACCAGAACCCTTCCTAGAGCTGGCCGTCCGGCCAAACTGAGCTATCGGGGGAGAAGAGCCTTGGTGAGAGAGGTAAAGAAGAACCCAAAGATCACTGTGGCTGAGCTCCAGAGATGCAGTCGGGAGATGGGAGAAAGTTGTAGAAAGTCAACCATCACTGCAGCCCTCCACCAGTCGGGACTTTATGGCAGAGTGGCCCGACGGAAGCCTCTCCTCAGTGCAAGACACATGAAAAACACCTGAAGGACTCCAAGATGGTGAGAAATAAGATTCTCTGGTCTGATGAGACCAAGATAGAACTTTTTGGCCTTAATTCTAAGTGGTATGTGTGGAGAAAACCTGGCACTGCTCATCACCTGTCCAATACAGTCCCAACAGTGAAGCATGGTGGTGGCAGCATCATGCTGTGGGGGTGTTTTTCAGCTGCAGGGACAGGACGACTGGTTGCAATCGAGGGAAAGATGAATGCGGCCAAGTACAGGGATATCCTGGACGAAAACCTTCTCCAGAGTGCTCAGGACCTCAGACTGGGCCGAAGGTTTACCTTCCAACAAGACAATGACCCTAAGCACACAGCTAAAATAACGAAGGAGTGGCTTCACAACAACTCCGTGACTGTTCTTGAATGGCCCAGCCAGAGCCCTGACTTAAACCCAATTGAGCATCTCTGGAGAGACCTAAAAATGGCTGTCCACCAACGTTTACCATCCAACCTGACAGAACTGGAGAGGATCTGCAAGGAGGAATGGCAGAGGATCCCCAAATCCAGGTGTGAAAAACTTGTTGCATCTTTCCCAAAAAGACTCATGGCTGTATTAGATCAAAAGGGTGCTTCTACTAAATACTGAGCAAAGGGTCTGAATACTTAGGACCATGTGATATTTCAGTTTTTCTTTTTTAATAAATCTGCAAAAATGTCAACAATTCTGTGTTTTTCTGTCAATATGGGGTGCTGTGTGTATATTAATGAGGGGAAAAAATGAACTTAAATGATTTTAGCAAATGGCTGCAACATAACAGAGAGTGAAAAATGTAAGGGGGTCTGAATACTTTCCGTACCCACTGTAAATATATAGAACGCACTTTAACGGTCGCAAAGTAAATTCAAATGTAGTACATTTTCAGAGAGTATGTGATTTCAGACACAGTGGAATCATTGAATCGTTCATTCAAAAACACTGATTCATCCAGAAATGAAACAAGTGTTTAAGAGTGAGTCAATGAATCATCCATAAATTAATAATTAAAAAATTGCACTGCAGCAATTAACATTTTGTCAGAACCTATCTCGGGGGCAGTCGTGGCCTAATGGATAGAGAGTCGGACTTGTAACCCAAAGGTCATGGGTTCGAGTCTCAGGTCCGGCAGGGATTGTCGGTGAGGGGAGTGAATGTCCAGCGCTCTCCCCACCCTCAATACCACGACTGAGGTGAGACCCTTGAGCAAGGCACCGTACCCCCAACTGCTCCCCGGGCGCCGCAGCAATGGCTGCCCACTGCTCCGGGTGTGTGTTCACGGTGTGTGTGTTCACGGTGTGTGTGTGCACTTGGATGGGTTAAATGCAGAGCACAAATTCCGAGTATGGGTCACCATACTTGGCCACATGTCAATTCACTCTCACTCACTCTCACTCTATTTAGTTTAGTTGTCTACTCGCAATCTCTATTTTAAACAAAAAAAATTGTGATTCTCAATTTATCCAGAATCGTGCAGCTCTGGCACAGTGAAGCTCGCAAGAGAAGCAACACTAAATTTTATAGTTAAAACTGAGCATTTCTCTCACTCACACCTATGGTTTGTCTTCAGAAGACATTAATCCGCTGGGGTCGTGCGGATCACCGCTGCGTGTGGTTTTTCAAGCATCAATCGAGCGGCAGCCATTCAGAGGCATTATATGGACTCACAGAGATGGATTACTGTCCTATAAATCTCCCCCGTGTTTATCTGAAGAAAGTCAGTCATAAACATCAGATAAAGTATCCCTTTAACAGGCTAACGGCAGCATCACAGCGACATACCGTGCTAAACAATCTGCTCAACGACACCACGGCTCGGGCTTTCCTCTCCATGTCCCTGTTAGACAGCTGAACAAAACAAGACACGTGATCAGAACCAGAGAACCAGCGGAGGAGCGTGAGCTTCATCAGGACAGATACGTACGCCTTTCTCCATGGCGTCCAGGATGCTTTCCAAGATCTCGATCTTCTCCAGCCTCTTCAAACTCAAATCATTCGACACACTGAAAGACAAAACAGCGCAATGAAACTTCAAGTCCTCACGGGAACATCTGAATCAGATCTCTCTTCGAAGAGACTCACTTGGAGTCCAGGAAGCCCATCTCCACGGCCCAGAAGGTGGTGGGGTGATTCTCCTGCTGTCGGAGGAGGATGTGCCACCAAAACACAGACACGTGCATCAGATGACCCACTTGCTTCTTCGCCTCTGGCTTTATCTTCATCCACCGCTCATATATGACATCTATCATTCATAACACAGAACTGAAACATCTGCTGTGCCGATCATTAAAGTGTTAGTTCACCCAAAAATGGAAATTATGTCATTAATGACCCTCATGTCGTTGCAAACCCGTAAGACCTCCGTTCATCTTCAGAACACAGTTTAAGATATTTTAGATTTAGTCCGAGAGCTTTCTGTCCCTCCATTGAAAATGTATGTACGGTGCACGGTCCATGTCCAGAAAGATAATAAAAACATCAAAGTAGTCCATGTGACACCAGTGGGTTAGTAAGAAGTTTTTGAAGCATCGAAAATACATTTTGGTCCAAAAATAACAAAAACTACGACTTTATTCAGAATTTTCTTCTCTTCCGGGTCTGTTGTCAATCCGCACGCTGTATTCAAGCTATTCTACATGGTTTGTATTTTGGTATTGCTATATTTTTTTAAATGGTGCGCAAGTGTGCATGTGTCCTTACTAGGGGTGGCATGGTACATGAAAAAACACCCGAACCGTTCGGTTCGTGTGTGTCTCGCACGGTTCGACGCGTGTGTTCAATGTAGCCCCGTGCTACAGTTGAGACAGTTTCGCACGAACATACATATAGACAGTAAAACTGGAGTAAAGAGTGCTGCAGAAGTGGCAAGTGGAGGAGATAATGAAGGCTGCCCGGAGTTGGCGGATGCGCCCGCGTCGTTCAAATCCGGTGTGTGGGAACATTTTGGATTTCATGTTACTTACGATAACGAAAGAATAGCCAGAATTGTCAACTTCGTCTTTTTAACTGCAGAGACAATAAATGCTAAACTGGAGTGGCAGTTTTTTAGCTAAACATTCACAGCATCAGAAAAATCAAATTACAACCGGCTGACATGTTTTGAAATCACTTGTACCCAAATCCAGACTCACACTCGATCTGCCTGTGTCCGTTTGAGTCTTTTCAAATAGCGCGCTATAGTCAGCTCGTTAACGTTGGCCGGCAGAAACGCGCCGCAGTGTTTGTCGTTGAGTTGTATAGGACATGATCTGTTGGCACAACTTGCATCATACGTTTTTGGATCATCTTTTACAATTTCAAAGTGCATCCAATTCTACACTTTAGATTTTCTTATCCCAGAGACATTGTTAAAGATTTAATCCCTGCCGCCAAGATGCTCCTCTGCCGGTCACGGATCATGGAAGTGAAACTTAAATCTGTCACAGGGGTGGTTGGATTTACTCACGCACATTAAAAATATTTATTAAAAGCTTCTTTCTTTTCACATTTTTATTTACAGCATTAACATAATAGGTTGTATATTAACCTACTGGGAGAGAACCGTACATCTATGTGAAATCAGATATTGAGCGCACCCATATCTCGTCTCATAACACCTCTGCGAAGATGCGACTGTGAGATTGGTAGTCGAATCAGGCTCCTCCTATCGAAGCATCGAATCGTCGACTATTCAGGGTCAGCCCTAATATATTCATGTTTAAAGTATTTTGACTTGTTTAAAAGACAGAGCTTTAAGAGTTCCTCTCTTTTTCTTTAAACATTTCTTTTTTTTTTGCAAGAGCTACACTGAAGTTGGCAGTTTGATAAATGCAAATTAATTTCAATCTTTGTGTGCTAAAAAGGCACAAGTTTCTGTAGAGATTAGACACATTCTCCTTCTTTTGCCAAATAAACGAAAAGCATGTCATCAATGTCTTCTCTCTTGCTGTATCCAGATCTCACCTAGCTTTTACTCAGAGATGGTCCCAATAATGTGCTTTAAGTCAAGTCAAATTCATTTAGTGCATGATTACATTACAAAAATGTTAATACCGTATCCTAAATTGTGGATAATAAGCTAATAAACTATATATCATATGCTGAAGGAAATTTCTGGAGTGTTAAAGATTAAAGGTGCCCTAGAACTTCTTTTAAAAGATGTAATATAAGTCTAAGGTGTCTCCTGAATGTGTCTGAAGTTTCAGCTCAAAATACCCCATAGATTTTTTTAAATTCATTTTTTTAACTGCCTATTTTGGGGCATCATTAAATATGCGCCGATTCAGCGTGCTTCCCCTTTAAATCCTCCTGCTCCCCGCCCCCGGAGCTTGCGCTTCCCTTAAACAGCATAAACACAGTTCACACAGCTAATATAACCCTCAAAATGGATCTTTACAAGATGTTCGTCATGCATGCTTCGGATCATGTGAGTATAGTATTTATTTGGATGTTTACATTTGATTCTGAATGAGTTTGATGGTGCTCCGTGGCTAAAGCTAACATTGTTGGAGAGATTTATAAAGAATGAAGTTGTGTTTATGAATTATACAGACTGCAAGTGTTTAATAATGAAAATAACGACAGTCTTGTCTCCGTGAATACATTAATAAACGATGGTAACTTTAACCACATTTAACAGTACATTAGCAACATGCTAACGAAACATTTAGAAAGACAATTTACAAATATCACTAAAAATATCATGGATCATGTCAGTTATTATTGCTCCATCTGCCATTTTTCGCTGTTGTTCTTGCTTGCTTACCTAGTCTGATGCTTCATCTGTGCACAGATCCAGACGTTAATACTGGCTTGTCTAATGCCTTGAACATGGGCTGGCATATGCAAATATTGGGGGCGTACATATTAATGATCCCGACTGTTGCGTAACACTCTGTGTTATGTTGAGATTCGCCTGTTCTTCGGAGGTCTTTTAAGTAAATCAAATTTACACAAGAAGGAGGAAACAATGGAGTTTGAGACTCACTGTATGTCATTTCCATGTACTGAACTCTTGTTATTCAACTGTGCCGAGGTAAATTAAATTTTTGATTCTAGGGCACCTTTAAAAGAAAAAACAACAAGAAGAACCGTACAGAACTGAAAACCGTGATACGAACCGAACCGTGGGTTTAGTGAACCGTGCCACCCCTAGTCCTTACGTCAGCAGCGTCACTGCGGATGAACAACAGACCCGGAAGAGAAGACAATGCTGAATAAAGTCTGAGTTTTTGTTATTTTTGGACCAAAATGTATTTTCGATGCTTCAAAACTTCTAACTAACCCACTGATGTCACATGGACTACTTTGATGATGTTTTTATTATCTTTCTGGACATGGATAGTCTACACTTTCAATGGAGGGACAGAAAGCTCTCGGACTAAATCTAAAATATCTTAAACTGTGTTCTGAAGATGAACGGAGGTCTGACGGGTGTGGAACCACATGAGGGTCATTAATGACATGATGTCCATTTTTGGCTGAACTAACCCTTTAAACACAGTTTCACAAACACTCACCAGGCGGTTCCATGTGGATAAACGGGAACTGGTTCTGATAGATCTGAGAGAAAACAACCAGTACAGTCACTGAATCATGAACAATCTGTTTATTACCCTGAAGCTGCTCGAAACAGTCAGTATTGTGTAAAGATGACTGAATTCTACTCACAATCTTGGTTCTGTGTCGCACAATATCCACTCCTTCCTCCAGATCCGAGTCTTCTGTGTCCGACATTCTGATTCAAACAACATGAAAGTCTTTTATATCCATTTCTTCTCGACAGGAATGAACATAATACACATTTCACTGCACTAAAGTACAGATGACAAAGATCATACTGAGCCACACCTGCACACTCCCTGATCTAAAACACTCAAATAACGTGATATTCTATAATAATAATAATATATTCGGTCTGTTCCGTGAAATTTGGGAAGTAACGCGTTGATTCGGAGCGACGAACATCTGAGGGAGTTTTTCCTTCAGCTCGTTTAATCGTGAAACGCGCCAAAACGCGCCTGACTCTGACTTTAGTTTAATAAAGCACAAAATCTGCGTTTTCCCTACACGAGTATCAACATGTTTAATGTTTAATCTGAACTTTATCAGGAAGTTGAACGCGACGCGTCTTCGCAGCGACACTTTATTTGTGTTTCACTGAATTAATATCGAAAACGTCGCAGTCGCAAAAACACCTGAGGTCGAATCTATCAGAAATATGATTAAAAGCGTTTATTACTGACCTGTTTTAGGAACAGAATCGCTTGAAGAGCTGCCGATTGTTTCCTGATGTCAGCCGTTAGATCTCACGCGTGAGCAGAAGCGCGAATAGCGAGCGGCGCCCTCTAGTGTTCGCCTGCAGAATGACGCGTCGCGCCCTCTAGTGTTCGCCTGCAGAATGACGCGTCGCGCCCTCTAGTGTTCGCCTGCAGAATGACGCGTCGCGCCATCTAGTGTTCGCCTGCAGAATGACGCGTCGCGCCCTCTAGTGTTCGCCTGCAGAATGACGCGTCGCGCCCTCTAGTGTTCGCCTGCAGAATGACGCGTCGCGCCCTCTAGTGTTCGCCTGCTGCTACCACACGTACACAAAATCGCATAAATAAATAAATAAACACATAAATAAACACGTGCCGGTTCTCTGGGTGAACCTATAATCGCTTTAAGAGGAAATGTCACACACACTACCGTTCAAAAGTTTGGGATTAATGTTTTAAAAGAAGTTTCGTCTGCTCACCAAGACTGCATTTATTTAATTAAAAGTACAGTAAAAACAGGAATATTGTGAAATATTATTACAATTTAAAATAACTGTTTTCTATGTGAATATACAGTAAAGTGTAATTTATTCCTGTGATTTTCAGCATCATTACTCCAGTCTTCAGTGTCACATGATCCTTCAGAAATCATTCTAATATGATGATTTGCTGCTCAAGAAACATTTATGATTATTATCTGTTGAAAACAGTTGTGTACTTTTTTTTTTTCAGTATTCCTTGATGAATAGAAAGTTCAAAAGAACAGCATTTATCTGAAACACAAAGCTTCTGTAGCATTATACACTACCGTTCAAAAGTTTGGGGTCAGTAAGAATTTTTATTTTTATTTTTTTGAAAA
>RJVU01075100.1:145073-189425 GCA_003731715.1 Anabarilius grahami
CATATTAGAATGATTTCTGAAGGATCATGTGACACTGAAGACTGGAGTAATGATGCTGAAAATCACAGGAATAAATTACACTTTACTGTATATTCACATAGAAAACAGTTATTTTAAATTGTAATAATATTTAAAAATATTCCTGTTTTTACTGTATTTTTAATTAAATAAATGCAGTCTTGGTTAGCAGACGAAACTTCTTTTAAAACATTAAAAATCGTACCGATCCCAAACTTTTGGACGATATATATATATAATCACATACAGTGAGAGAATATGAAACAGATACGCGCGAATGCTAAAGAAAGCTTTATAATTTGACTCCGTATTAAAGCTGTTTATTGTGTTTGAACTGGTTTTGGACTCACTTTCTCACTCTCCACACAAACACGAGATTATGGCAAGCCGTTTGACTTTTATTCACATCTCAGGGTATGAATTCTTGATATCAGGAATTACATTTCCACTAGTAACAATGTTACTTCTTGATATCAACATTTGAATCTCCACCAATAAAAACTAGAATTCTTGATATCTGTAATTGTATTTTCACTAGTGAAATGTCCCCATAGGCTGCCATTCAAATTCAATTGTTGATATCAAGAACTGAGTTCTTACTAGTTGAAATTCCAGTTTCACATATCAGAAATACATTCTTACTAGTAAAAATCATAATTTTTGATATCAATAATTACTTTGCTACTATAGTAAAATGCAAATTTTTGATATCAGAATTCAATTGTCACTAGTTGAAATGTCAGTTCTTGATATCAACAATTGAATTGCTACTAGTAAAAATGTTCATTTTTGATATCTGAAAATGTATTTCTGATATCAACATAATTTCAGATATCTAAAATGGCTTTCTTACTAGTAACACATTCATGATATCAGAAACTAACCCTGTTACTAGTAATCAATTGTTGATATCAAGAACGGACATTTCAACTAGTGAAAACTGAATTATTGATATCAAAAATTATGATTTTTACTAGTAAGAATGTATTTCTGATGTGTGAAACTGTAATTTCAACTAGTAAGAACTCGGTTCTTGATATCAACAATTGAATTTGAATGGCAGCCTATGGGGACATTTCACTAGTGAAAATACAATTACAGATATCAAGAATTCTAGTTTTTAGTGGAAATTCAAATGTTGATATCAAGAATGAACATTGTTACTAGTGGAAATGTAATTCCTGATATTAAGAATTCTAGTTTTTACTAGTGGAAACTGAATTGTTGATATCAAGAATTCATATCCTGAGAATTAATAAAAGTCAAAACGGCTTGCCATACGAGAGAACCGTGTGTCGTGAGACTCCAGGCCGCGCGGGGGCAGCAGAACGCGGCGCTCCTGCGCAGAGACGCGACGAAACAATCCGCGTCAGAGGGACATTGGTGTTTTATTTATAATCATCTGATTCTTTCAGACTGTCAGATTGATCGAAGTTTGTACCGAAGCTGTGAGTGATGGTGGAGAACTCTCCTTCTCCTCTCCCGGAGAGAGCGATCTACGGCCTGGTGCTGTTCCTGAGCTCTCAGTTCGGATTCTGTGCGTCACAATCTGATTTTACAGGATTATTTGACTTTTGTTCTTTATTTTGACTGGTTGTTACTCATTTGTAATTGGCTCTGAATAAAAGCATCTGCTAAATGAATAAATATAGATATATAATTGAATTAAGAAAGTGTGACAAAGAAAATCTTAGAACAATCAAAATACTTTTGTCAGACTATAATAATTAAGTTGAGCACTAATGACATGATTATGATCATCTCTGATCTCACATTATAAACTAATGAAACAGTCACAGGATAAGCAGGAAAAGTCTTTTTCATGATTAATATAATCGAGGTTTGTCTTTATTTCTGTAGCGCTTTATACAGTACAGATTGTTTTAAAGCAGCTTTACAGTGAAAACAGGAAAATACTGATTGGATGCAGATATTGAGAAAGATGATAGTAAACAGATGAAATCACGTGTTGTTTATTTGCTCCTTTAGTGCTGTATGTGGCGTGGGCTTTTGTTCCTGACGTCTGGCTTCATTCTGCTGGATTGACTTACTGGCCTCAGAAGTGAGTGAAGCTCTTGTTTAGATCTGAAAGCATTAGTTCACTTTCAAATTAAATTTCCTGATCATTCACTCTCCTCCATGTCATCCAAGATGTTCATGTCTTTCTTTCTTCAGTGGAAAAGAAATGAAGGAAAACATTCCAGGATTTTTCTCCATGTAGTGGACTTCACTGGGGTTCAACGGGTTGAAGGTCCAAATGTCAGTTTCAGTGCAGCTTCAAAGAGCTCTACATGATCCCAGACGAGGAATAAGACTCTTATCTAGAGAAACCATCTGACATTTACTAAAAAAAATAAACATTATATACTTTTTAACCACAAAAGCTCGTCTTGCACTGCTCTGTGATGCTCCACGCATGACGTAATCATGTTGGAAAGGTCACGCGTGACGTAGACGATCCAGTGTTTACAAAGCAAAGACTGAGTCAAACGGCCTTTACAAAAAAAGGTAAAACAACGATGTCGGACAATTGTGAAGTTGGAGGAGAAAATGAGATGGAGTTTTTCGCCCTACAGCAGTACTTCCTCCTACGTCACGCGTGATCTTTCCAACATGATTACGTCATGCGTGGAGCATCACAGAGCAGTGCAAGACGAGCATTTGTGGTTAAAAAGTATATAATGTTTATTTTTTTTAGAAAATGGCCGATGGTTTCTCTAGATAAGACTCTTATTCCTCGTCTGGGATCATGTAGAGCTCTTTGAAGCTGCACTGAAACTCACATTTGGACCTTCAACCCGTTGAACCCCAGTGAAGTCCACTATATGGAGAAAAATCCTGGAATGTTTCCCTTCATTTCTTTTCCACTGAAGAAAGAAAGACATGAACATCTTGGATGACATGGAGGAGAGTAAATTATCAGGAAATTTAATTTGAAAGTGAACTAATCCTTTAAAGGGGACCTATTATGCCCTTTTTTACAAGATGTAAAATAAGTCTCTGACGTTCCCAGAGTGTGTATGTGAAGTTTCAGCTCAAAATACCTCACAGATAATTTTTTATAGCATGTTAAAGTTGCCACTTTTAGTGGTTGAGCAAAAACGAGCCGTTTCAGTGCGGTCCCTTTAAATGCAAATGAGCTGCTGCGATCGGCCTAAGAGGGCGGAGCTTCAAAAGCCCGTTCTCCCCTGTCAGGATTCAGTCAGGACGCACAATAATGTCAGAAACTGTGAATATATGCTGCATGGAGATAGAACAGGTTAAATTACGGTTATAATTTATATTGTCTTCTTGTTTTTAATCTACTATATTAGTACAGGCCTGTTGTACCGTCCGAATGATGGCCAAAACTATACAGATGGGTTTTATGACGTTTATTGTACTTCACACTAAAGATGAAGCATCTGTTTTCACTCTAGAAAATCACTGTAAGAGCTTAATAAAACACTGCAAGTGTGCACTAAAATATTATCCATAAACTCTCTCTTTTTCCCTTGTATTATCACCACCTAACATACACAGCGAATAACACAGAAACACTCGTTACAACTAACAGTAAACGAATATATAAAGACCTTATGCCTTTCGGGTGGTGCTTAATAAACTTTATCCCCATAAATAAACTCCAATGAACTGTAATAAAGTGCTCTCACCTTCATTACTGCCGTATTTAGTGTCACTCTGGAGGCTGTAAGCTGGATCACGAACAGTTTTTTCTTGTATATGCTTGAGTAGCACATTTTTAGCACAGTCTCTGTTTTATATTGTCTCTTTGTATTGACATTCGTTCACTAACAGTCCGGTGTGGAATGATTCGCGCAGACATAAATGAATTTCGGCAGAACTGAGGGAGCATTTTCCTGGAAAACCAAGTTAATCCACCTCGTTTAGGGAGTAAATGGAGAGAGCTCTGTGGATGAATCCATCCAGCTACAGAACACCTGAAACGCTCGGGAGACGTTCAGTGCAGCAATGGCAGACTCGCTGTGAACGCGCTCAGGGCGGGTCTATGTTCAAACTTAAGTGTCAGTCAACACTGTGGGCGGGGCCTGTGGCTTTTGTGACGTCACACTGCCAGGGATCTGAAACGGCTTGTTCTGAGACACTGCTTATGATTTATGGGGATTAAAAAAGGAGTGGATGGATTTTTATCACGATAGGGTGGTTGTGTACACACACTGCCAACACACATTTATAGCCAAACACCATACAAAAGTGAATTTTGCATAATAGGTCCCCTTTAAGGTATGCGAGACTAACGTCCTGCGCTCGTCTGTTTTCAGATACTGGGCTCTGGCGGCTCCCATCTACCTGCTGGTCACTTTAAGTGCCTGTTTTGTGCTGCTGTTTGGGGTGAATATGATGAACACGGCTCCGCTCAGATCAGTGGACAACATCACAGGTGACAAGATTAAACTTGCTTTGACTTTAGCAATTTTAGAGTCCAAATTATTTTGTAAAACATATATGTTGTATAGAATAAAAATGTTTGTTCAGTAGGTTTGCTTTACAATAACTTCTTTTTTTTACACTTTTATTGCTTTCACTTAATCTTCTGAGTGTCTCTGTATTCCCTGAATTACAACCATTCAGATCTATTCTCAAAGACAGTGAACAGGTTAAACATCTTGCATGGATAAATGAAACGATTTCTGGTTCATTGTTTGTTTAGATCGCTATGCCAGGAGTCAGTGCACGGCTGAGGATCAGGAAGGAGTGACTCCCAGACTCAGAGACGTTCCCATCAGTGAAATAAACCAGTTGTTTTACCTGGATCACCACGAGCAGTGAACGTGTGACGGCGTCTGTCTCTGTCATCAGTGCAGACGTGTGGCGTTTGCTCAGGGTTTAGATGATCAGATCCATCAGCCGCATGTGACAGGCCTGAGATTTGACTTTCTGATGAACCTGAGCGGGCCGTCGTGACCCCGCTGACCCCTGACGGACTCGTGGACATTAAGCAGTTAAACAAAGCTTTAAAAAAATCAATTTCTTAAAACATCACTGCGTTTTCACATCTTTCTCAAAAACTAAGTTCCTGTTCCTGTTTTTTTGCTGCTGTCGTGCTCGTCATGTTGTGTGGCGGTTTGGTCAGACCGTGACCTCTGTGACCTCAGACTAGAAGTGAAACGGTCATCTCACTATCTGCCCATCATGTCTTCAATCCGTCTGCAGCAGGTACGTGTTCCTGCTCGTCTGCACCTGATGACCCTCATGAGTAAACACACCGGTGTCAGGTGGCCAGTCACCAGTTAACCTGTGACCCTCGACCCCGTGACCCCACCGCCGTCGCCTGCAGAAAAATAGACTATTGTTGTTTTCCTTTTCTCATGTTTATTTTATTAGAATATTATGAACTTGTTTCCGCCATGAAATATTTTTTTTAAAATCACAATTATGACTTTACTTCTCGCAGTTCCGAGTTTGTTTTGGAAGAATTGCAAGAAAAAAAGTCAGAATTCCTATTTTATTTTGAGGTGGAAACAAGCTTCCATAGAAAACAATGACTTTCTTTAGATCCTTATTATTATTATTATTATTAATGTTTCCTTGCATTATTCAAGCACACACTGCCATCAATATTCTAAATAAGCAAAAGCCTGTTTTTAAACAAATTACACTGTTATAATTATTAATAAATGATGGAGGATTCAAATGCATATTGAGCAATTTATGTCTTTATTTGAGTTTAGATTTCCAGCAATAACAAGTCAGCTTTATTTCTCTGAAATTATACAATACAGATTGTTTCAAAGCAGCTTCACCGTAATAAACATTAAAATAATGATTAGTTACAATAATGATATAATGATAACATACAAATGAAACACCATCAGGGATAATATTTAAAGACACCTTAAAGACGTTCCCAGATGTGGGATGATGTGAACGGATGTTCCTCAGATCAAAGGTCTGTTTTCTCTTTGATGGCGTGACCGTCTCACTGCCGCGTGACCCGACCTGTCGCGCCGTATACCTGCTGGCCTCAGGTGAGAATCTCCGTGGATCAGCACCGTTTCCTGGAACATATCGCAGTGTTTCCGATCCTCGTCCACACGGCTTGTTTCCCAAACAGTGTTCACGCACAGCTCACTAGTGATTCATGTGATGCAGATCTGTCTTTAATGGCTGTCTGTTTCACCATCGTCGTCTTCCTCAGAGCTGGAGTCCTCATCGTTGTAAAAGTGCAGCGTGGCCTGAACGGGGAAACTGGCCAAAACCGTCCTGCCCAGATGAGCCAGATATTCCTGCATCCTGGATCTGGGCAGAAACAGCCTGCGGATGGATGTGATCCGTCAGAAACAACAAACAAGAGCTTCCTTCTGGCCAATAAGTGATATTTGAAAACTCTGAGATCTAATTAACATGTAAGTGTTCTTGACTTATGAATGAAGGTTCCAGACCTCACGGGATGATGGAAAACATCTTCAGACGCCTGAATCCGCCTCGAGCCTCCAGGAACCATCTGAACACAAGAACACTAGAACTTATAACACATATCAATAGACAGAAAGGAAACACAGCTGACAGGGAACGTTCTGGCAATGTTCTTCCAGTAACGTTAATGGAACGTTCTTTCAGAGTTATCTGATCTTTAATGATGTTCTCAAAACGTTATTTATACATTCATGGAACATTTTTTCTGAAACATGAACGCTTGTCTAACATTTACTATTACTAACATTTAATTACTTTTTTTTTTACATTCGAATGTAACTTTCCCATAATGTTTACTAAATGAATTTTATCTTAACGTATAAACGTTTTTAAAACATGCAGAGAACAATCAAAAGTAACGTTTTCATAAAGGGAAATTGGAAATGTCAGCAAAACTTTCTCAGAACATAGTTTTGTTTGCTGAGAAGTGAAATAAAAATGTTACTTTGTTTAATTGTGTCTCTCTTGTTGAAAGATCCCACGGTCTCCATATCACAGGACAACTACCAAAACACAAGACAGGAGAGTTATTCACTCTGAACACTTTAAAACATGAAAACAGGAATAAACTGTGAACTCTTACCCGACCATCTGGACCGCGTGCACACTCGCCGGCAGCATCATTCCACACTGACTGCGCGCTCCCGCGCACTGATGAAGGCGCGCTCCTGCACGCGCGGAGAGGTGGGCGTGTTCTGCGTGCACCCGCCAATCCGACATCAATCAATAAAAATAAACACTTACAGCAACACAGTTTTTGAAAAGTAATATAACTTCAGATAAAGAAACACTGGTTTGAAGCTGGAGTCAGTAACGCTCTTGTGAAAACAGCTTCTTTCTGGCTCTGGCAGGATTTATGTTGTTCTTACAGTGTTTTCTTTGAGACATGATGAGGCACATATGGCAAGCCGTTTTGACTTTTATTCACATCTCAGGATATGAATTCTTGATATCAACAATTGAATTGCTACTAGTAAAAATGTTCATTTTTGATATCTGAAAATGTATTTCTGATATCAACATAATTTCAGATATCTAAAATGGCTTTCTTACTAGTAACAATCACATTCATGATATCAGAAACTAACATTGTTACTAGTAGCAATTCAATTGTTGATGTCAAGAATTAGCATTTTAACTAGTGAAAACTGAATTGTTGATATCAAGAATTCATATCCTGACAATGAATAAAAGTCAAAATGGCTTGCCATAGTCATCACTCGCAGAAATATGTATTCTTGATATCAACATTTGAATTTCCACTAGTAAAAACTAGAATTCTTGATATCTGTAATTGTATTTTCACTAGTGAAATGTCCCCATAGGCTGCCATTCAAATTCAATTGTTGAAATCAAGAACTGAGTTCTTACTAGTTGAAATTCCAGTTTCACACATCAGAAATACATTCTTACTAGTAAAAATCTGAATTTTTGATATCAATAATTCAGTTGTCACAAGTTGAAATGTCAGTTCTTGATATCATGAATGTGATTGTTACTAGTAAGAATTGTATTTCTGATATATGAAATTGGAATTTCAACTATATATATCAAGAATTAACATTTTTACTAGTGGAAATGTAATTGTTGATATCAAGAATTCATATCCTGAGATGTGAATAAAAGTCAAACGGCTTGCCATAACAATGTTAGTTTTTGATATCAATAATTTGATTGTTACTAGTAAGAAAGCCATTTTAGATATCTGAAATTATGTTGATATCAGAAATACATTTTCAGATATCAAAAATGAAAATTTTTACTAGTAACAATTCAATTGTTGATATCAAGAACTGACATTTCAACTAGTGACAATTGAATTCTGATATCAAAAATTTGCATTTTACTATAGTAGCAAAGTAATTAATGATATCAAAAATTATGATTTTTACTAGTAAGAATGTATTTCTGATGTGTGAAACTGGAATTTCAACTAGTAAGAACTCAGTTCTTGATTTCAACAATTGAATTTGAATGGCAGCCTATGGGGACATTTCACTAGTGAAAACACAATTACAGATATCAAGAATTCTAGTTTTTACTAGTGGAAATTCAAATGTTGATATCAAGAAGTAACATTGTTACTAGTGGAAATGTAATTCCTGATATCAAGAATTCATACCCTGAGATGTGAATAAAAGTCAAAATGGCTTGCCATAGGCACAGCTGATACTCACTACAACAGCACGATTACTTCAGACTGAGACACGTTTGAGGTTTTCAGGACACTTGTTCATCTGAAACACATTGAGTTTAATTCGACATGACGTCATTCTGGACGATCAGAGTGTCGTTTATAAATCAAGTAAATCATTCTAAATTTGACCGCAGATATCAGTGGTTGCTGCCTAACAATATTGCATAACAAATAAGGTGAGAGAAGTTCATTTTAAAATACTCCATCTGGTTAAAACTCGTTTTCTGAGGATTCTGATGTTACATGTGATTTCTGTGGGACTGAGAAAGAATGAAATGTTTTTATAAATGTTTTTGGAATTTGGAATGTTTCATTTGTAAATGCTTAGGCATGAAAGTTTACTTTTCTGAAAAAGATGTATTTTTTTATTTTAATAGACAAAGATTAATCTTTGTTTGATTATGGGGAAACACCATGTACATAAACAGAAATGGGCTAAAGGAAAACTCATCTTTTTGTTATTTCAGATAGATGTGAAAAGTTATATTGGGTTGAAGAACAGTAAAGCAAAACGCACCAGATCTCTATGTGAAGCTTTTATGCTATTTATATGATGATCTCATACCTGTTCTTTTTTCCGTTTATATATTTTTTTATTGTTTTTTATTATATACTATTTCTTTTACTATTATTTTTTCCTTTTTTACCTGTATTATTATTAATATTATACTGTATATTTTCTATTTCTATTTGTTGTAGTCTATATTTGTTCAATACTTTTATACGATATGTTGGAAATCACACGAACGGTGGCCGCTAGAGGACGAGAGAGACGATACAGGACAACTAAAGGGTTAGTTCATCCAAAAGTTAAAATTCTGTCATTAATTACTCTCCCTCATGTCGTTCCACACCCGTCAGACCTTCGTTCATCTTCAGAACACAAATTAAGATATTTTAGATGAAATCTGAGAGCTTTCCTACGCAATTGAAACTTTGATGCTTCAAAAAGTTCATAAAGAGATCAGGAAAGTAATCCATATGAATCGAGTGGTTTAGTCCTAATTTTCTGAAGAGACTCAATTGCTTTTTATGATCAACAGATTTAATTTAGGCTTTTACTCACATGTAAACATTGATCAGCGATCATAAACAGAAGCTCAACTGAACCTGAATGATGCACAAGAACAAACTACTTCCAGAAGCTCAAACGTGCTGCGTAACATGAGAATGAACCTCATTGGTTCTTGGTGAAGCTCAAACGTGCTGCGTAACACCAGAATGAACCTCATTGGTTCTTGTGAAGCTCAAACGTGCTGCGTAACATGAGAATGAACCTCATTGGTTCTTGTGAAGCTCAAACGTGATGCGTAACACGAGAATGAACCTCATTGGTTCTCGCACGTCAAGCAAACATGCTTGAGCTTCCGTTTACCACAACTGATGTGCGAGTTGATGAATGTTTACATGTGAATAAAAGCCTAAATTCAAACTGTTCATCATATAAAGTGATCGAGTCTCTTCAGAATATTTGGACTGAGACTGATATCATCTACATACACATTCACAGAGAGAGAGTTAAAGAATCAAACTCCAGCACTGAACACTTGATTCATTTGATTCATTCTCACTGAACACATAAGCCTTTGTTTGCTCATTCACACAGAGAAAAAAAACAAAGAAACAAAATGAATACTTAGATATGGTTTATTTATGAGCTTCTTGTGACACAGAGTAATTATCTAAATCAACAAGAAAATCAGAATGAATCGCCTGTCGTATGCGTGCTAAATCTGTATAAACACTGTCTATAATGTACCATAATATGGCTTGTGAAATAAGCTTTAGAGGAGGATCTGAAGACATTAAAATGTTCACGTTCATATTCCTGATTTCATATTTCCCGAGTGATGGAACTCAACAGAAATGGAATCTGATATGAGTGAGACGTGTTTGAATGGCTTCATATCAGCAGGGCTTTAAAGGGCACTTCATCAAACGCACGAGCGCTGAAATGATCCGGTCTTTACTGAAGATTATCTCTGAGAGCTGAAAGCTCTGAAACTCACTCACGACTGACGCTGGTCATCGAACCCATTTCTGACACAGCAGCTTCCGTGTATCATAATTATGAGAATAAAAGAAAATATGACATACTAAGTTATATTTATGATAAAAAGTCATACATCATGAGATTAAAAAGTCAAAGTTAAGATACAGTCTTAACTCTTTCCCCGCCATTGACAGAATTATCAGGCAATCGTTGTTTTCCCTGTTATACAGTAGGGGGTGCTATTAGGCACATTTTGAAAGAGTACAGAATCTCCGGATCAAAACACAGGAAAAGAAGCAGCAGAAACAAGCGAAGGAAGCATTGCTGATGCTCATGTAAAATATGATCATCAAACATTATATAAATCAAAACTGCCTAACGTTACTGAATGAAATGTCGACCCAGAACGAGCTGCTTTGAGGTGTTGATGGACTGTATCTACTCCATCTGTGTTTTGATCATCGTTGTGAATCACACCCGGATGAAGACTTTGACAAAACGCGATTTTCTCAGCTTTTTGTTCAAAATGTTGCTTCTTTTTTTTAAACTGACCCATATTCAAGTGTTGATAAAAACAAGAATGAATGAAGCTAGAATACAATGTTTGATAGCAGAGGCTCTGTTCTTTCAGTTTTGATTTTTTTTTTACGTTGATTTTTAAAGATTTATTTCTGATTAGTGTTTCAGATGTATTATTGCTTTGTGGTCTTTCTTGTTTTTTAGATATTTATCCTCTCGTACAGCACAATGGCCAACTACTGTTGTACTTACTGTGCTATATAAATAAAATTTAGATTTTTGATTGATTCTTTCTTTTGATATATTGCATGTTCAGATATTCATACAACAAAATATTCTGAGGCCATGAAAGTTTTGTGAAAATAATCAAAAATGTTGGCAACTTTAAAAAACAAACAAATCATAATTGACTTCAATATTTTGTCGACTTTTTATGTCTATGACTTGATGTATGTCATAATTCCTACTTTTTGGACAATTATTACTATATAATTTAAATTTTTTTGTGTCATAATTTCTATTTCTTTTATGTCATTATTATAATTATGATTTGATATAATTATGATTTACAAAAGCATGTTTGTCAGAAACGGGCTTGTGTGTGACTGAGTTTCTGGTCCACAGATGAACGTTCAGACTGTGATCGTGGAGAGCGACACGGAGCGTTTGATTCGACGGGACTGAAAACAAGGCTGTGATCACACCTGTATGTCCATCACTCCACCATATTCAATGCTGTCACGTGATCATTTAGAAAATAAAAATGCTTAATTCAATTTGTGCAGAACACTGCAGGAGCGACAGGTACATCTAGACACTGAATATCTCTCTGGCATTGGCACTTTTCTTTGATCATTTAACAGCAGTCGTCACTGACGTTTAGGTTTGTTTCTCCGTTTTCATTAGCGTTAAAAGAATCTGGTTCACGGTCGCGTGCTGTAAGTGATCATCGTGAGGCGTCGTGAAGGTGGCGTGAGGGTTCGGCTCTTTGGTCTCGTGTGCGAGTGAACGCTGATGCCTCTCGTGGTCAAACTCACGTCTGCCGCTTCTGTTCCACCAAACCAACAGAAACAGAAACGGGTGCAATCGGAGGCGCTCTGCAGCATCAGGTCCGTTTGAAGTTCAAATCCAGTTATGAGTATGAATTAAAGGAAGAGCAAAGGGAGAGAAAGATCATGGCCTGACGACGGTACGGAAGGTTATTGGAGCAGACATGCACGATTACACACTCGCACACACACACACACACTTCATCATCATCATCATCATCATCAGCCCCACAATCCCATGCAACGCGACCGCACCGCCATCACCTTTCCCGTTTGCATCCGGTACGGAGATCTCCCGCTGTTATTCCCTACAAACTATGTACATCAGAGTCAGGGATCGGTTCGCACATGCGTGGATAAATATGTCCGTCGCTCCTCCGGAAGGCAGACGTGTCGTATCAAACAACCGCACATCTCCAACCAAACAGATATATACAAAAGATACAAATGCAAATGCCCTAGAATAGATCTATATATATTCATATACATATATAGGTTTTAATCTTTGAATTACAAATCTGAAAATATCATTTCTTATCTTTAAGAAAAAAAGGTTTCGGGAACCATGCAGTCGCCCGCGCGAGTTCGCCTGTCCCGCGGGGCGAGAAAGAGAGAGAAGCGCGTGAGATGGTGGGTCCGTGTCCTCGGCCCGCCTCGGGGCGCGTTCCTGAGCTGACCTCTGACCTCTGACCTCAGCCAAACGTCCGGCGGCGCAGAGGCGAGGAGAGATTTCTGTGTCCTCCTACACTTTCGACTCGTTCTCCATGTTGGCCACGTCTCCGTTCCTCTCGGCGCCGCCGCTCTTCTCCTCCTGCGAGTCCAGCTGACTCAGTTTACTGGCCACCGACCAGCTGAGCGGCAGACGGGAGCGCGCCGCCATCTCCGCCAGCTCTCGCGCGCTGCAGCTGGGGGTGTTGGTCTCGTAGATCTCGTGGAAGCTGTTGTAGTCGACCTCGTAGAAGCCGTCCTCCAGCGTCAGGACGGGCGTGAAGCGGTAGCCCCACTTGATCTCGCTGGCCACGTACGAGCTGCGCGCCTGACACGTCATTCCTGAGGAGACAAACGGCACAGAGGTGAGGAACCGGCAGATCCTGCAGAACGTCTGAACACTGAGCTGCTAGCATCTTATTGTGAACAGTTTATTATACCGAAACTTGCCTACAAAACTGAGGTTGTGTACCATTACACCCCTAGTCCCTTAAAACTCCACATAAAATGACTGCAATCCCAGCGGATCAAACGGCAGTGACCTCTGACCTGTCACTGAAGCTCTGAGACTTTCCTCTCGATTTTTGAACATACAGAGCGTCGAGGCCATCTGGTGGTCAGAATGATGAACAGCACCTACCAAACTGTGTCCCATTTTACAGAAATAACAAACAATTTAAAGTGATTAAGTAAAATGGATCCTTCTGAAATCATGCTAATTATGCAGATTTATTATCAATGTTGGAAACAGTTGTGCTGCTTCATATTTTTTTATAACCTATTTATTTAAAAATAGAAATATTTTCTAACGATATACACTACCGTTCAAAAGTTTGGGAATTAATACTTTTATTCAGCAAGGATGTGTTACATTTATAAAAAGTGATAGTAGAGACTTGTATTGTTAGAAAGATATCTATTTTGAATAAATGCTGATCAATGAATCCTGAAAAAAGTATCACAGATTATAAAAATACGAAGCATTGATCTTCCAGCATTGATGATAAATCAGCATATTAGCATGATTTCTGAAGGATCATGTGACACTGGAGTAATGATGCTGAAAATTCAGCTTTTTTATCACAGAAATAAATTATATTTTAAAGTCTATTCAAATTGAAATCCATTATTTTAAATTGTAATAATATTTCAGTTTTTTTCTATATTTTTGATCATATAATCACAGGCTTGTTGAGCCGAAGAGACTCTTTCAGAAACATTAAAATAGTCACGTGTGACTCATGAAAATAAAATCAGTGTTGTAGTCTGTTAGCATCATGTCAGCCTGACTGAAGACTAAATATTACAATGCAAATAACATTCATATGAGCTCATATCTGACCAGCGGTCATTCATTCGTTTGACTGTAATCGGCTCACATCGAGTGAAAAGCTTCATTCGTCATGAACGTTTGATTGTGTGAATGTTTCCGTCGCTTGAATGCGATGATGCTGAGCTGAGGAGAAACTCGTGCTCGTCTTTATATCTCGTTCCTGATGATCTCAGCACACCGCGGTGAAATGACTCAATAATGAGTGAAGAAAACGTGTGTGTGTGTGTGTGTGTGAGTAGTCAGAACAATGAACATTCAGCATATTTAATCGTGACAGACGTTCAGTCTGTTCTGTTGTGTGGTGATCACTGAAACACTGAGATTTTCATCATCCCATGGATATAAAACGTGTCAGTATGGTGTTTTTTATGCTTTCATTTCCAGAGAAAGTATGATAAACTGAAAAATACTGTATTGCACTGTACATTCTTAGAAAAAAGGTTCAGTCCGGTTCTGGACTCAATTTTAAAGAACCTTTTATGCAAATAAAAGTTCTATATAATGAGAAATGTCTTAAATTATTGCATAATATTTAATGTTGAACAGGTTATTTCAGTTTTTTCTACTGATAAAATATTTACAAGCTTTCTAATTCATAACATTTAATTAAAATTAAAAATAAAATGATCCCATTATGGGAATCCTAAAAATGTTACAGAACCCTTTATGGTTCCATACAGAACCTGTTCTTCTGAGAGTGTATGTCAAGAGTTAAATGAAAGTAAATGTAGAAAACAAGGACGTGAAGCTCAAGACAGAGCAGCCTCTTCACACGCGCGTTCAATTCGGTACAGAATGAATGTGTGACAGGAACGCTAAACGAGTCGAGTGTCGGGCTGCTGGGGTTCAAAGGTCACCATCTCCAGTCACAATGAAAACACTGTGAGAGTGTCACATCTGTGAGAGCTCAGAAACACACACACACACACACACACACACACACACGTTTGTTTTTGTGAATTGTGGGGTCATTCCATATGCGTAATGGTTTTTATACTGTACAAACTGTATTTTCTCTCCCCCTACACTACCCCTATCCCTAAACCTAACCATCACAGGAAACTGTGCACACTTTTACTTTCTCACAAAAACTCATTCTGTGTGATTTATAAGCCTTTTGAAAAGTGGGGACATGGGTAATGTCCTCATAAGTCACCCTCTCCTTGTAATACCTATGTCATACCCATGTCATTATACACATTTGTGTCCTGATATGTCACAAAAACATGCCCACACACACACACACTTATATAACGCGCGCCAGAGTCTCGGCCTGTCGTGTGGAATCATGGCAGGAGTTTCATCAGCCTCCACTGCATTACACTCACTGCAGCACATTATCTGCCGCTGAACACAGAGAGTCCGTCAGCGAGAGCGCCGCTTGTTTATTTGATATACAGTTCGCTAGAGAAGTTTCATTCATCTGGTGTGAGATAAAGTTTTAAGCCAAATCCCTCCGTCCTGCGCTGGTGTCGCAGGTGAGACGCGTTCACTGCGCTTCTGTTATCAGCAGACAACCGCCACGAAACCATGAGCTGTAGTGCCATCACACACACACACAGACAGTGGCACACACACACACACACACACACACACACACACACACACAGACAGTGGCACACACACACACACACACACAGTGGCACACACACACACACACAGACAGTGGCACACACACACTCACTCACACACACATGCAAACTCGTGCACACAATCACATACAAATGCTCATGAACGCTCACACACACTCACAAACATGCTCACAAATACTCACTAAAGATTGCGTATACACACATGCTCGCACACACTCACAAACCCTCGCACAGCCTTAAAGGGGTCATGAATTGAGAAATCAAAAAAACTTCCTTGTTAGTCCAATAAAAGCTTTTATTGACATCAGACCCAGCGAACGACTGATACTGGAATGTGTCTATAGATGGTGAAGCCCCGCCTCCACAGAAGAAATCAACGCCTACTTCATCATTGCAGCGTTAGCCCCGCCCACTGGTGTGTTAGTGAGATGAGGAGGAGAGAAGAGCGATACAGGACTAAAATAACATTCCCTTTCAAAGGATCCTAATGCAGGAATATGATTATTTATTTTCAACACTGTGAATGTCTCTTGAGCTTTATTTATTTGTGTTCGGTTCATTTCACTGTGGATTCTTTGGTAAATCAATCGTGATTTACCAAAGAAATTTTGGCGCAAACAGACTTTTACGATATGGACTCGACAGTAATGCAACAACATGTCAGTAACTGTGTTCATTCTAATGCCTGATCTGATATTAATGATTCATGTACAGTCACATGATCTTTGTCTGTGTGTCAGTAAATCAAACCAGTGACTAAACGCTCAACTTCACCTTGTTTCTCTTAGTAGGATGAAAATATTCTGTTGTTTAAACTGTGATTAAATTTTATATAGAAAGTGATCAAAGAATGCTCCCTTTACAATCGCTGAAGCTGTCAATCAAACAGAGTTTATTTTTTTTCAACGAATCTCTTATATCTAGTTATATCACGTTTGCACTGTTAGTGATGATGAAAGCATTCGTTAGTGTTCAGAAATTGAGTTTCAATGACGAGATCACTGCTTTCATGAGCTCAACAACATGTCTGTGATCGACTACAATGTTCATCACTGCAACCTTTCATGCCACGATCTGAATATAATGATATAGATCTAAATGTAATGCAACACTTTTCACGATTAGTTAACCTTGAGAGCTGTAATAGTAAAAACTTGCTAAAAGAGAGAGTAATACTTTAATATTTCAAATAGAAAGATGTCAGCCAATCACAGCAGTGGGCGTTTACACTGAAGTCTCACAGTAGACACGCCCCTTAAAACAGAGCGTTCAAATCAGAGGCTAAAATCAGGGTAGGAAAAATACCTTTTATTTCTAAATTATGACCATTTTTGATGTAAAAAGCATACTAACATTATAAGTGCAGCCCAGGAAACATTATAAAACAATAAAACAACGCAGTTCATGACCCCTTTAAATGCTCACAGTCTCACACATTTTCACACATGCTTACACACACTCAAAAACGTTCACTAATTTGCGTGTATCCTCTCACACACTCACTAACCCTCACACAAAAACTCACAAATACACACTCACAAACACTTGCACACAATTACACACACATACTAACAAACGTTCACTAACACTCGCACACACTCCAACATTTGCACACACACAAATGCCAACAAATACTCAGTAACGCTCCCACACACTCACAAATGTTCACAAATGCTCGCTCACACACACACACACACACAAATGCTCAAATACTCAGTAATGCTCGCACACTCGCAAATGCTCACAAATACTCAGTAACGCTCGAACACACTCACAAATACTCAGTAACGCTCGCACACACTCACAGATGCTCACAAATACACACTAACGCTTGCACACACTCACAAATGGTCACAAATACTCAGTAACGCTCGCACACACTCACAAATGCTCAAATACTCACTAACGCTCGCACACACTCACAAATGCTCAAATACTCAGTAACGCTCGCACACTCACAAATGCTCAAATACTCACTAACGCTCACACACACTCACAAATGCTCACAAATACTCAGTAACGCTCGCACACACTCACAGATGCTCACAAATACACACTAACGGTTGCACACACTCACAAATGGTCACAAATACACAGTAACGCTCGCACACACTTACAAATGCNCACACACACAAATGCTCAAAAATACTCAGTAACGCTCGCACACACAAATGCTCACAAATACTCAGTAATGCTCGCACACACACACACAAATGCTCACAAATACTCACTAACGCTTGCACACTCACAAATGCTCAAATACTCAGTAACGCTCGAACACACACACACATGCTCACAAATACTCACTAACACTCGCACACACACAAATGCTCACAAATACTCACTAACGCTCGCACACACTCACAGATGCTCACAAATACACACTAACGCTTGCACACACTCACAAATGGTCACAAATACTCAGTAACGCTCGCACACACTCACAAATGCTCAAATACTCAGTAACGCTCGCACATACTCACAGATGCTCACAAACACACTAACGCTCGCGCACACTCACAAATGCTCGCAAATACTCAGTAACACTTCCACACATACACTCACAAATGCTCAAATACTCAGTAACGCTTGCACATACTCACAGATGCTCACAAATATACACTAATGCTCACACAAACACACACACAAATGCTCAAAAATACTCAGTAACGCTTGCACACTCACAAATGCTCAAATACTCAGTAACGCTCGAACACACAAATGCTCACAAATACTCAGTAATGCTCGCACACACACACACAAATGCTCACAAATACTCACTAACGCTTGCACACTCACAAATGCTCAAATACTCAGTAACGCTCGAACACACACACACATGCTCACAAATACTCACTAACGCTCGCACACTCACAAATGCTCAAATACTCAGTAATGCTCGAACACACTCACAAATGCTCACAAATACTCACTAACACTCGCACACACACAAATGCTCACAAATACTCACTAACGCTCGCACACACTCACAAATGCTCACAAATACTCACTAATGCTCCCTCACACACACACACAAATGCTCACAAATACTCACTAACGCTCGAACACACTCACAAATGCTCAAATACTCACTAACACTCGCACACACACAAATGCTCACAAATACTCACTAACGCTCGCACACACTCACAAATGCTCACAAATACTCACTAATGCTCGCTCACACACACACACACAAATGCTCAAATACTCAGTAATGCTCGCACACACACAAATGCTCACAAATACTCAGTAACGCTCGCACACACTCACAAATGCTCACAAATACTCACTAATGCTCGCTCACACACACACACACAAATGCTCAAATACTCAGTAATGCTTGCACACACACAAATGCTCACAAATACTCACTAACGCTCGCACACACTCACAAATGCTCACATATACTCACTAATGCTCGCTCACACACACACACACAAATGCTCAAATACTCACTAACACTCGCACACTCGCAAATGCTCACAAATACTCAGTAACGCTCGCACACTCACAAATGCTCAGTAACGCTCGCACACACTCACAGATGCTCACAAATACACACTAACGCTTGCACACACTCACAAATGGTCACAAATACTCAGTAACGCTCGCACACACTTACAAATGCTCACAAATACTCAGTAACACGCGCACACTCAAAAATGCTCAAATACTCAGTAACGCTCGCACACACTCACAGATGCTCACAAACACACTAACGCTCGCGCACACTCACAAATGCTCACAAATACTCAGTAACACTTCCACACATACACTCACAAATACTCAGTAACGCTCGCACATACTCAAAGATGCTCACAAATATACACTAATGCTCACACAAACACACACACAAATGCTCAAAAATACTCAGTAACGCTCGCACACACAAATGCTCACAAATACTCAGTAACACTCGCACACACACAAATGCTCACAAATACTCACTAACGCTCACACACTCACAAATGCTCAAATACTCAGTAACGCTCGAACACTCTCAGAAATGCTCACAAATACTCAGTAACGCTCGAACACACTCACAAATGCTCACAAATACTCAGTAACGCTCGCACACACTCACAAATGCTCACAAATACTTAGTAACGCTCGCACACTCACAAATGCACAAATACTCACTAACTCTCGCACACACTCACAAATGCTCAAATACTCACTAACACTCGCACACACACAAATGCTCACAAATACTCACTAACACTCGCACACTCACAAATGCTCACAAATACTCACTAACGCTCGCACACTCACAAATGCTCAAATACTCAGTAACGCTCGAACACACTCAGAAATGCTCACAAATACTCAGTAACGCTCGAACACACTCACAAATGCTCACAAATACTCAGTAACGCTCGAACACACTCACAAATGCTCACAAATACTCAGTAACGCTCGAACACACTCAGAAATGCTCACAAATACTCAGTAACGCTCGCACACACTCACAAATGCTCACAAATACACACTAACGCTTGCACACACTCACAAATGCTCAAATACTCACTAACACTCGCACACTCACAAATGCTCACAAATACTCACTAACGCTCGCACACTCACAAATGCTCAAATACTCAGTAACGCTCGCACACTCACAAATGCTCACAAATACTCAGTAACGCTCACACACAAGTGCACACTCTCACAAACGCTCGCAACCCTCGCACACACTCACACACAATCACACATGCTTACAAACACCCACTAATGCTCTCACATGCTCACAAACCCTTGCACACAATCACATACACTAATGCTCACACACTCATACACACACTCTCACACATGCTCACTGTGCCTCAGGACAGAGCTGCTGCAGAACCTGCACTACAAGCAGAACACACAATGATGAGAACACTTGTAATGACATGCTCATGGCAACAGGTCAGCTGTGAACACGCCACCAGCTGTTGACGTCCCCCTGTCATGCCCTGAGCGCCCTGAACCTGACAAACTGCAGCCTCACGGCGACACGCGCATCAGAACACGAGAAACACAGAACTAACAAGCAGCAGTGAGCGACGCCGAATCCTGAAGAACTCTCTCTCTCTCTTTCCAGGAAATGCATCTGAAAGTTCAAATGCACTACGCTTGAATTAATGCGCTGTGTGCCGTTTGTCACCGTCAAACTCAAAGAAGCGAGGCCTTCTCTGTGCGTCGTGATGAGACTGTTGCAGAGCTCACATGCTGCTTCACATTGAACAAGAGAAAGAAGCTGCGGCCCGACTGAGAATCCTGCCGCAGTAATGACAGATCAATCGCGTGCGAGCATCATAATAACACTAGTAATCATAATAACAGAAATACTCCGGCGGCGCTGTTTAGATAACGCTGTTATATAATGTCAGTGGGTTTTCCTAATGCTGCACCGTCCCCATGGCAACCACACTCACAACCCCTCAAAATAGCATCACAGTCGCAGCGAAAGCGAACGCGCTGCTTTTTTTTGCCTAATTGTATCTAGAAGATCCTCCATTTCAGCAGCATTAATGAGCGGCTGTGTGATGTGTCTGTGTTTGTGACTATCTCAGATCATGTCAAATGAGACACTGCAGGACTATTCAACTCTATCTCACGACAGCTTAAATGTGATGGTGGAAAACTTCAAAGAAATTATGAGCAATATGTACAGTTGAGATAAAAAAAATGCAGATATCTCCATCTATTCCACAGACGCAACTGAACCGACACACATGATCAAACAGCTTCCATCGTCTCGGTTCTTCATTTGCGTGCTTCCTTCTCGAGCATCAGTGAATGTTGTTCGAGTCTGTCAGTCGTGTGAACAGATGGATCTCAGCATCACACTGTCACTGTCGGGAGGAGCTCAAATGTGCAGAAGATGCTGGAAAAGCAGAGGATGTGCAGAGATTCATGAAGAACTACACAAACATGAAGATACAGAGGATGAAATCTTCACAAGAGAATCATGTGTGTGTCAGCTCAGTTATTATTTTTGTGGAACATATGGAAATATCTGAGAAAGAGCTTCAAAGAGCTACTCAATATTTTTATGATTCTTTTCATGTTTTTAAATGCTATCTTATTGGGGTTGTCAATTTATGAACTGTATTTATTCTAAACTCTTGACTAAAGCGCCAGGCTTCATTCTCACCTTCTTATTGTTCATTCTTATTTTTATAGAATATTTCAGTGTTTATTATAAATGATTTATCGGTGCACATCATCATTATTGTGTTAAATTCATGTTCTGGTAATCTTGAATCAGAATATCTTCCTCTTGCAGCATCTCTTCTCTTCTCTGATGATGAGGGCGGAGCAACCTGTCACTCACATGAGATCCGCCAATAGCAAACCACATCCATCCAATCAATTCCCCACAGACAAAATCAAGCCCCGCCCTACATTTGTTCTTGTTTGAGAAGCAGTTTCACTCAGATATGCGTCACAATTGAGAAGAAAAACAAGCGCAACTTCCCTTCCCTGCCGACTTCAAGGGTGATGCAACATGACAGCGATGACGCATTGACCTGCGACTGCAACACATGAATGATTAAATTGGTCTAATAAACTGTTTTCTGCCCTGTTTGTTTTTCTAATCGAATATATCCAATAACAGCCAGGGTACATTCATCTACATCCGACATGCTGCAGGAAAAAACTCACAAAGCACCAGGTCAGTTTGAGCCTCGCAGCAATAAAAATAACTAAATAATAAAGAACATCCCAACATGATCAGTGTCATGCCTCTGTCTACTGATGTGTGTTGGAGTAAAGAGAGTGTGTGTGTGGGTGAGTGTGTGTGTATGCTTGTTTTTGTGATTTATGAGGACACAAATTGTGTAATGACATGGGTATTACACTGGTATTACGACGTAAACATAAAATATGAGGACATTTCATGAGTCCTCATATTTAAAATAGCTTTAAAAACATACTAAACAATGTTTTATTAAAAATGTAAAAATGCAGAATGTTTCCTGTGATGGGAAGGGTTAGGGGTAGGGGTAGTGTAGGGGGATAGAAAATACAGTTTGTACAGTATAAAAACCATTACACCTATGGAGAGTCCTCAAGATAGCAAAACAAACCTGTGTGTGTGTGTGTGTGAGAGAGAGAGTGTGTGTGTGTGTGTGTGTCACATTAGCTCACACACTCATCTGAAGCGTTTCTGCACCCGCGTGTCTGTCACGACGGATCTCTGATGCTTGTTCACTCAGTTTCCTCCCATCAGGAGCTGCTGAACCTTCAAGGGAACTCTGCCTTCCGTAATCACAGATCATGTAAGTGGGAAAAGAGCTCATGAAATAATCATCAACGCCTTTAATGATCCACAAACCCACGAGGTCACGTCGCACTGATCTATCGTGTTTCCAGTACTGGACTCTAGTGGGATCTCTGGGATATTTCCCAGCACACAGAGCATTTATAAGCTGCTGTGTATTGATCTTGTACTATATTTATATTGTGAGTCCTGATGTGAGCTTGTGTTTTTCTGGGTAAAGCTGTTAAAGGAATAATCCTGTCTTCATTTACTCACTTTAACAGATGGACAAAAAATGATGAGAGATTATTAAAAATATATGAAAGTCTGGAACGACATGAGGGCGAGTAAATGATGACAGAATGTTCATGCATAAATGTAAACCGTCCCTTTAAGATCATCTGATCCGTGCGCACACTTCTACCACACGCCACCTTCACCCAGTTTGTTTTTCTAGCTTTATGACCGTCGTGTCTCTTTTATTGTCTAGTTGGACCGTGTGATGACCAGAGATAGGAAGATTACTATAAATGCATTCCAGGTCAAACCACTAATAACTCACTAAAATTCAAGCCGTAATCTAATTCAAATAGCACAGTATGAAATTAATGTGATCTGTTCTGTTTATCCACGTATGCAAATACAGACAAGAGAAAAGAGAAAATCAACTAGATGAGCTGATCAAATGAACACCTTCAATGTAATTCAAGCAGTTTCTGCCAAACATATTATCGCCCTGTTTACAGCTGGCATTAAGATGCGTTTTGGTTGATTAGATCACATGTAGACGAGAGAGACACATTCCCGTTTACAGATGGTGTTTAAATCCGTCTGTTTTGTCCACTTTCAACCACTTCTGTCCTGATTTCTTTGAGTCTATAGGCGGGTAAATGTGTGGGCTTTTTCAGATCTTCCGATCTAATGGACAAAATAAGCTCGCGTAATTTACATATAAACACACCTGGAGATGACGGAAAAACATACAGCTGCAAGACCGGCCGTGCCTTTCTTTCTTCAGTGGAAAAGAAATTAAGGAAAACATTCCAGGATTTTCTCCATATAGTGGACTTCACTGGGGTTCAACGGGTTGAAGGTCCAAATGTCAGTTTCAGTGCAGCTTCAAAGAGCTCTACATGATCCCAGACGAGGAATAAGAGTCTCATCTAGAGAAACCATCGGACATTTTCTAAAAAAAATAAACATTATATACTTTTTAACCACAAATGCTCGTCTTGCACTGCTCTGTGATGCTCCACGCATGACGTAATCACGTTGGAAAGATCACGCGTGACGTAGGAGGAAGTACCGCAGTAGGGTGAAAAACTCCTCCAACTTCAAAATCGTCCAACGTCGATGTTTTACCTTTTTTTTGTAAAGGTCGTTTGACTTAGTCTTTGCTTGTTCACTTTGTAAACACTGGATCGTCTACGTCACACGTGACCTTTCCAACATGATTACGACATGCGTGGAGCATCACAGAGCAGTGCAAGACGAGCATTTGTGGTTAAAAAGTATATAATGTTTATTTTTTTTAGTAAATGTCCGATGGTTTCTCTAGATAAGACTCTTATTCCTCGTCTGGGATCATGTAGAGCTCTTTGAAGCTGCACTGAAACTGACATTTGGACCTTCAACCCGTTGAACCCCAGTGAAGTCCACTATATGGAGAAAAATCCTGGAATGTTTTCCTCAAAAACCTTCATTTCTTTTCCACTGAAGAAAGAAAGACATGGACATCTTGGATGACATGGAGGTGAGTAAATTATCAGGGAATTTTAAATCAAAAGTGAACTAATCCTTTAATATAATGTACTTCCTATAACAGTAAAGCAATGCCATGGTCATCACGGGTTCGATTCCCAGCAAATGCATTAATTGACCTTCAGCGGCTTTGGATAAAAGCATCTACCAAATGTAATCTTTGAGTGCAATGACTGTAAACGGTCGTACCTGTGGCCTCCACCATGCCCTCTAGGATCACCACGATCTCCAGCTCCTCGTGGGCCAGGTGCTCTTTGGAGATCTCCCAGAAGGGGCTGTGCTGATTGATCTCATGGCAGATGATGAGCGGAGACACCAGGAAGAGCCGGTCGTCTCCAGTGTCGTAGCCCACGTTCATGTCCGTCTGATTGAGAGGGATGAACTCTCCCTCCTTGGTCTGTTTGGACTTGATCAGTTTGGCTCTAATGGACGCCTCCACGATGTGCGAGTTCCGCAGGTCTCCCACGCGGAACATCAGACACAGCCGGCCGTCGCGCACGGAGATGACGGCGTTGGTGGAGAACACCAGAGTCTCTGCGCGCTTCTTGGGCTGCGAGATCTTCACGAACATGCAGCCCACCATGAAGGCGTTGACGATGGAGCCCAGCACCGACTGCACCAGCAGCAGCACGATGCCCTCGGGGCACTTGTCGGTGATCACCCTGTAGCCGTAGCCAATGGTGGTCTCCGTCTCTATGGAGAACAAGAACGCGGAGACAAAGCCGTTGAGGTTATTGACGCAAGGAGTCCACTGGCTGTCTCCTATGTGCTCCAGATCTCCTCGTACGTACGCGATCAGCCACCACATGAAGCCGAAGAACAGCCACGTCACGGTGTAAACCAGAACGAAGATGAACAGGTTGAACCTCCACTTGAGGTCCACCAGCGTGGTGAAGATGTCCGTCAGGTAACGGTAGGTCTCCCGCACGTTTCCGTGGTGCACGTTGCACTTGCCGTCTTTGCGGACGTAGCGCTGGATCTTCTGCTTGGCGCGCTCCCTGTCCTGCAGCGCTTTGGGGACGTAGTCCCGCGGCTGCTTGGGCTGTCGGACCGTAACCGTGCTCTCGACATCCTGCTCCATCTGGACTTCTGGAAGGTTCTGAGCCTGGAAGGAGAGAGGGAAAAAGACAAGAACAGTGAGCAGCGATGACCTGGAGCCGCTCCGCTTTCACAGAGCATTCGTGAAGTCCATTTACCACAGTCTTTACTGCATTACAGCGTCTTATCAGTCTATGGGGTCAAGAGAGAGTGAAAAAGAGTGTTTTGGTCAAAATAAAGCGGCAGATATGAAAGCATCCCGTCGCTCTTGTGCAGACACGTCCGCCTGACTCTATCGCTCTAACATCGCTGTATTTTCGGCGGGTTACTGTACGTCGTGAACTCTATCCTCAGACATATCATCATGTGTGTGTGTTCTGAATGTAAAATGCCAAATAACAAAAAGCTGTTTTATAAATATCTTTTCATTTTCGAATGACATTTTTGTCTTTACGTCAATATCCTCCTGTATCTATCCACCTTCTACCTTCAGAAACAGACAAACAGGCAGAAAGAGGGACAGTCTCTGAAGACTAATTCTGGTGTCGTCAGTCACTGACAGCAACAGATGACAGACAGGTAATTCAATTGGCAATGCATCAAACACACACTCACACACACACTCTCTTTGATACCAGTCTTTAATTTGAAGGCCATGTTTCTAGCATCTGTAAAACCGCATTCTTCCATCTTAAAAATATATCTAAACTACGACATATGCTCTCAATGAAAAATGCAGAACAGTTAGTTCATGCGTTCATGACCTCAAGGCTAGATTACTGTAACGCTCTACTGGGTGGTTGTTCCTCCCGCTTGATAAATAAACTACAGCTCGTACAAAATGCAGCAGCTAGAGTTCTTACTAGAACTAGGAAGTATGACCATATTAGCCCAGTTCTGTCATCACTGCATTGGCTTCCTGTTAAACATCGTATAGATTTTAAAATCTTGCTAATTACTTACAAAGCACTAAATGGTTTAGCTCCCCAGTACCTAAGCGAGCTCTTAATGCAGAGTCCTTCACGTTTATTGCGATCTCAGAATTCAGGCCAGCTGATAATACCTAGAATATCAAAATCAACCGCAGGCAGTAGATCCTTCTCCTATTTGGCACCTAAACTCTGGAACAATCTTCCTAGCATTGTTCGGGATGCAGACACACTCTGTCAGTTTAAATCTAGACTAAAAACGCATCTCTTTAACCTGGCATACACATAACACATTATCAATTTATATTTTCAAATCCGTTAAAGGATTATTAGGCTGCATAAAATAGGTCAGCCGGAACCGGGAACACTTCCTATAACACCAGATGTACTCGTTACATCAGAAGAAGAATGGCATCTACGCTAATATTAGTCTTTCTGTTTATCCCGAGGTTTACCGTAGTCAACCGGATCCGGGCCGTATCCAGATCAGATGGAGAACCTGCGCCTACTTTAATTTTAAATTAATTACTTTTTTTATTTAATTACACTCTAGAATAGAATAGGTGGGAAGGTGATTTTAATGGCCCATAATGCACTGAGAGAATACTTCTATCTATTCTGCTGCGGCAGGAAATTATTTCATGACTATCAAAATTCAATATTAAAATTCAACAAAGACGGAATGAGTGCACTGAGATGATGTCAGAAGATCACA
Source organism: Anabarilius grahami (assembly GCA_003731715.1). Classification (NCBI taxonomy): domain Eukaryota; kingdom Metazoa; phylum Chordata; class Actinopteri; order Cypriniformes; family Xenocyprididae; genus Anabarilius; species Anabarilius grahami. The sequence goes on from RJVU01075100.1 coordinate 172,616, forward strand.
GACTTGAGGGTAATCTTCACACCAGACAGGAAGAAAACACCTAGAAACCAACCAGAATACCCTACCAAACACATAGCAACACCCTAGCAACCACCCTCAGTGCCCTGGCGTCACTTTTCTTCAGAACAGGTAAAGGGGGAGTGTGTCAGCATCACCATGGTGACGAGCAGGTGCAGTTCAGCGTCTCACTAATGAGATCATTGATCAGGTGATCAGTGAGTGACCTGCGGACTGAAGCAGCTGGACTGGAGGCGACGGAGACACTTAACAGATGTGAATGAAATAAAGAGACACCAGGAGACGCTCAGTAAAGATCCGTCAGGACGAGACTCTGATCTCCAGTGACAGAGCGTTTAGGAGGAAGAGGGAAACGCTTCTGGAGGGACGCTGTCTGTCAATTCATGTAACCTCAGGTCACGTGCTTCGCCTTGAGCAGACACACATTACTGACACACACACACACACACACACACACAGGTTTGTTTTGCTATCTTAGTGGGGACTCTCCATAGGCGTAATGGTTTTTATACTGTACAAACTGTATTTTCTATCCCCCTACACTACCCCTACCCCTAAACCTAACCATCACAGGAAACATTCTGCATTTTTACATTTTCAAAAAAACATCATTTAGTATGTTTATTAATCCATTTCCCTCGTGGGGACCGCTGGCTGGTGATGTAGGTGATCTCAGGTTTTTATTACATCGTGGGGACATTTGGTCCCCACGGTGTAATATAAACAAGAACACACACACACACACAGAAGAGCTTCAGAAAAACACATTTAAATACATCAGGACTGATTTTAAGCAATATGACAAGCATTTAAAGCATTGCTTCAAAGGGACAGTTCATCCAAAAATGATCATTCTGTCATCATTTATTGCCCTCATATAACACAAACCTGTATGACTTTCTTTCCTCTGTGAAACACAAAAGAAGATATTTTTTCATACAGTGAAAGCCAATGAGGTCCAATGTTTTCTTCAAAATATCTTCTTTTGTGTTCCACAGAAGAACGAATGTCATACGTGTTTGAAATGACATGAGGGTGAGTAAATGATGATCATTTTATAGTGAACTAGTTCTTTAAATACAACTGTTCAACAAATAAAGAATTTAATTTTGAGAAACTTACATTTTGACACAATATTGCAACTTACAGTTTTTGCTCAGCCAATGAAAATAGTTCAAAGCAGAATTAACCATCCCATGTTTCTGAACAGCACACAGTAATGGTGTTCCTGAATCAATGTTTCCGAAAGAATCAGCAGAATGATTCAGTGAGTCACTTACGAAGAGAGTTATGTGTTTAGTTCCATATAAATCAGAGTTTTTGAACAAATCGGCTGAATGAATGATTCAATGACTCAATTATAAAGAGAGTCATGCGTTTAGTTCCATATAAATCAGAGTTTTTGAACAAATCGGCTGAATGAATGATTCAGTGACTCAATTATAAAGAGAGTCATGCGTTTAGTTCCATATAAATCAGAGTTTTTGAACAAATCGGCTGAATGAATGATTCAATGACTCAATTATAAAGAGAGTCATGCGTTTAGTTCCAAATGAATCAGTGTTTTTGAGCATACAGGTAGAAATAATGATTCAATGACTCAATTATAAAGAGAGTCATGCGTTTAGTTCCATATAGATCAGTGTTTTTGAACAAATCAGTAGAAAGAATGATTCACTGACTCACTCATACAGTCATTTAGTTCCAAATTGCTCAATTTTTTGAATGACTTTGTTGAGCCAATTATTCAGTGACTCACTTATTAGGAGAGTCATGTGTTTAGTTCCTAATGAATCAGTGTTTTTGAACAAATCAGCTGAATGAATAGGCGTGTTTGACTTGTAGCGGCGCAGAGCGATCGGTGTATGACATCAAAGTAAAGCGAGAGAGATTCAAAAGCATACGGAGCCGTCTGTTCTTTAATCCGTATGCTTTCGAATCGCTCTCGCTTTACTTTGATGTCGGACACCGATCGCTCTGCGCAGCACCGCTTCAAGTGAAACACACCTACTGATTCAGTGACTCACTCATAAAGAGAGTCATGCATTTAGTTTTTGAATCAAAGTTTTTAAATGAATTGGTTGAATGAATGATTCAATGACTCACATTCAGACACTACTGGCAGAAAGTTACTGATCAATCCTCACCACTAATGCACACGCACATTAAAGACGTGAGCTGTTTGCCAAATTTATTCTCCATGTTGTTCACTATACAGGGAACAGTAAGCGAAGGAGTGAATATGGACACAGCAACAGTGTCAGTTGAAATAACCGTCACAAATGAGGCACGCAGGGCTCGACTGTTCCTCATCACAGGCTAAAACTATATCCACTGTATCAGGAGAACTACAGGAGAACAATACCAAGAAACCAAACTGCAGAGCACTGAAGAGGAACGAACCAACACTGCAGTAAAGACGCAGTCTGCGATCTGCGGGATGTTTCACGCTCGCTTCGATTGTTTGATTCCACCTTCACACCAGCGTTCCTGAAGCTTTTGTCCCTGGAAGCTTGACACGCACAGAACGACACCAGATGAGCTGAACTCTGACCTCACAGATCCAGTGAGTGTGAAACACCATAAACACCCGGTGATGATTCTCAGGAAAAGTGCCGTCTGTGTATCCGTGACTCTCACTGGGACTAATATAACAGTTTAACAACAGCTAAATTCAGTTCCATTCTTTTTATTTTAAAATATTTATTTCTCATCTCAGCATATCTCTGTTCATTACCAGTGATTTTATTTTATTATTTAGAATAAGCTTTGTTTTAATAAAATCATAACATCACACATTTGCGGTCTAAGTTTAAAAACAACAGCTCATAAAATGGCTATAAGCATCTTCTACTGTAACTCTTATCATCATCATTCTGGAGAAAAACATTATTACTTTGAAGCAAAATTATTGGAATGATTATTTTATTGCTTTTGTTTCTATTTTTGATTTCATAATTCATGCATCAAACAAGGGATTATTAGTAACTCATACATAAAAAAAGCTTTGATTAATAAAATTGTTAATTTTCAATTAAATGACTCTTATCAGGCAGACTGAACTGTACTTGGTAATTTGAAAAAATGAGAAAAACACAAAGGTACAAGACTGTAAATGTAACAGATTTTGTATGGGAAAGAACTACAATCCCATAAAGCATTGCAAATGTTAAAGGGGTGGTTGATTATGATTTCACTTTTTTAACTTTAGTTAGTGTGTAATGTTGCTGTTTGATCATAAACAACATCTGTGAAGTTACGATACTCAAAGTTCAATGCAAAGGGAGATATTTTCTTTTACAGAAATCACAACAAACGGCTGGTAGGGACTACAACGAGCTTCTTCCCTGGTTTGTGACATCACTAACCCTAAAATTTACATAAACCCCGCCCCCGAGAACACAAACAAAGGGGGCGGGGCCATGTTGGGCTGCTTTAGAGAAGAGGAAGAGTTGTTGTAGTAGAGTGTTGTTGTCATGCCGTCATTTTACGCCGGACTGCTTCACAAACGAGGGTCAATTCAACACAAAAGATGAACATGACGGCACATGCTAGTGGATGAGTTGAATCAACTCCACAGCAACTACATACATTTATCCACTAACCATTCAGAAACGTCCAGTTTCATTCTAAAAGTTGTAACTTCTTCCTGAGTCTCTCCATCAGTGTCGACTCCGGTTTGAACAATGTAAGGCTGAACACCGTCGTCATTTTGGCTGCGTGAGATTCTCCAGCTTTGTTGTTGTTGAGCTGTTAAAGCTCCGCCCTCTTCTGGAAAGGGGGCGGGAGCAGCAGCTCATTTGCATTTAAAGGGACACACACAAAAACAGTGTGTTTTTGTTCACACTCAAATAGGGGCAACTTTGACAAGCTATAATAAATGATCTGTGGGGGATTTAGAGCTGAAACTTCACAGACACATTCTGGAGACACCAGAGACTGATATTACATCTTGTGAAAGGGGCATTATAGATCCACTTTAAAACAATGGAGAAATATAAAACTATTGATTTAAAGACGTAAGTGATATATATAGAAACAAATATTTCTACGCATAATAAACATAATAATACTGCAATGAACATAAAATATATAATACGTACATTGAGAGCGAATGGAGACTGACTCTGTCATTCGCAGTGAATCATGGGAGTTGATGTTCTTTCGGAACGATTTGCTTGTCGTGAATCTCAGATTGGTGGAGATTTCTCTGCAGAATTATGGGTAATGTAGTTTTTCACCAGGAATTCTGCTGTTGGACAATTATTTTCCAGTAAGTTGAAATAATGCAGACTTATGGCTTCAACAGACACATATAACACCGATTAAAATCCTCGTCGCTCACAGTCGGGCTGTGTTTAACAGTTTAGAAGTTATAATTAAAAATCAATTCTCCTATGGAGAAAATTAATGGGATTTTAAGTTCCAGACTCAAGTGTTGTGCTCTATTGGCCACTGGAGACCTCTAACACGAGGGTCTGATGTGATTATTAACCCGCCATAACCTTCAACGATAAGGCACAATGTTTAGGCACAAATGACACCGTTTTTCCTGAGAATTTTCCAGATCGCTTGAGAAAAGAGAATCCAGTGAGACGGCCAGTCGTGTGTGTGTGTGTGTGTGTGTGTGTGTCACAGATGTGTAAACATTTACTGATGTGATTAATTAACTCTCTCTCTAACGGCCGTCACCTGAGCCCAGCGCTGCCTGTCTGTCCCGTGTTGAGTCATGTTCATCTCTCTACACGTGTGTATTTCCTGTCTCGCTCTCGTCTGATCTGACTGTCACTGCGAGAGAAAAGCAGACGCGTTACGGCTCTGAATCCACCAGCACCTGCTCAGGATGAAAGGATTCGCAGACGTACAGGTGTGTCAGAACAGAACCATGACAAGATTATATGAACCTGATAAAACAAACCCATCTGTGCATCTGTCTCTCTCTCTCTCTGCCTGTCTCTCTCTCAGCAATGATCGATCCATTAGCAAACTGGACAACCTGCTTTACAACCCACAGGGAGAGAAAATTAACAGCACACACACACACACACACACACATGTCTCTCATGTGTGCTTTAACGCCTCATTCAGATCCGCTCATATTTATTCAGAGAATAAACTGCATGCTTTGTGTCAGCGGACGGCCAAATGGACACGACATAAATAGCATTGAACAAAAACTGAGAGACACTCATATTCATGAAACCATTGAGGAGACAAAGACTGACGCAGAGAGACAATGAACACATTACCATAGACAGACAGATAGACAGATAGACAGATAGATAGATGGATAGATGGATAGATAGATGGACAGAGAGACAGACAGACGTTCAGACGGGAGAGCAGCTGTAGTTCTGGCGGCCCTCGGAGACTTGGACGAGGTGTGAATGTGTCCGTGTTCCTCCTGAGAGCTGGAGAGGATCAACACGCGTGAGCCGGCACATATTGATTGAGTCCAAAAGTAGCTTCAGAGAAAATCACCCTCTGATCTCAGTCTCAGCTCAACACATGATCACACACACATCAGAGACGGAAACATGTCAACTACGACACGTCAACCATCACCTACAGGACGGAAGGATATTTTTCTTATACAGCTGCAATACAGTACGTTATGTGGTCAGTTAACGTCATGTAATCAGACGCATTACGCATACCATTATGAATTACATGAATCATGTAAATAATAGCATATTTTCAATTAAAAATGGTGAAATTTGAAAAAAGTTGAGCTGTTTGCATCACTGGATTTAATTGTCGGTCGTTGAACACTTCTATCCTAGAACAGTTTTCAAATATTTACTCTTTCACTGCAAAATCGAATGCGTTGCGTTGGGATTCATCTTCAGCGAATGGTAAGCCCCGCCTTCTTTGATTTGATTGCTCATCTCAATCATTTTTCAATGGCGAGGAGGCAGACAAGCATAACTTTTAAAACTGTTTGTCATCCTAACATCAAACAGAGTGGAGCACAATGGTGTCACGATCACCAGTCGCAGTGCCCTTGATTTCCACCAGAGGGCACTCCTTCTGTCTTGGTTATCTCACCATGGACTACATTTCCCACAACCCATCGCCTGGACTCATTATGCCTGATTACATCCACCTGTGTCTCATCATGTTGTTAACCCTGCCTATTTAAACCCCATCTGTTCATTCACTTATCACAAAGTCATTATGTGTCATAACTGCATTTCTGAGCGCTCCTTTGATCATCTGTTTCATGGGTTTGGATTTCCCTGTTTGCCTGAGTTTCCTGCTTGGTCTCTGTTTGGATTGTTTGCATGTGACATCTTGCCTGTTTTGGATTACATTTTTGGATTACCCTTTAAACCTAATACCTATAATGCCCTTTTCACAATCTGTAATATCAGTCTCTGGTGTCTCCAGAATGTGTCTATGAAGTTTCAGCTCAGAATCCCCCACAGATCATTTATTATAGCTTGTCAAAGTTGCCTCTATTTGGGTATGAGCAAAAACACGCCGTTTTTGTGTGTGTCCCTTTAAATGCAAATGAGCTGCTGCTCCCGCCCCCTTTCCAGAAGAGGGCGGAGCTTTAACAGCTCAACAACAACAAAGCTGGAGAATCTCACGCAGCCAAAATGACGACAGTGTTCAGCCTTACATTGTTCAAACCGGAGTCGACACTGATGGAGAGACTCAGGAAGAAGTTACAACTTTTAGAATGAAACTGGACGTTTCTGAATGGTTAGTGGATAAATGTATGTAGTTGCTGTGGAGTTGATTCAACTCATCCACTAGCATGTGCCGTCATGTTCATCTTTTGTGTTGAATTGACCCTCGTTTGTGAAGCAGTCCGGCGTAAAATGACGGCATGACAACAACACTCTACTACAACAACTCTTCCTCTTCTCTAAAGCAGCCCAACATGGCCCCGCCCCCTTTGTTGTGTGTTCTCGGGGGCGGGGTTTATGTAAATTTAGGGTTTGTGATGTCACAAACTCGGGAAGAAACTCATTATAGTCCCTACCAGCCGTATTTTGTGATTTTTTCATTGAACTTTGAGTGTCGTAACTCCACAGATGTTGTTTATGATCAAACAGCAACATTACACACTAACTAAAGTTAAAAAAGTGAAATCATAATCAACCAGCCCTTTAATCTATCACTACATTTGGATCCTCAAACTTCGTGTCTCAGCAGTTTCATGACAAATGGAGTTCAGCAGAGCAGCGTGAAGAATATCAAACACTGGGGGCAGAATTTGGCCATTTCTCATTGTTGTGGTGGATTTGTGTTCCTCTCGGTGTCTGTGGTGGTTACGGCCCTGGATGGCTGTATAAACACAGTTTGATCATCATTTTTTGCAATGCAAGACCAACAATATGGAGATCAACATCATCGTCATGCTTCCAAACCGATAAACAATAAAAACAAAAGAACACTCCACTACAAACAGGGAATGCAGCAAGTAAACTCAACACCAGAGATGGGTCACACACAGACTGACACCAGTATCAACGGCTGTAATTACACGGTTAAATGAACGCATCTTGAGTCAAACCAACCCAAACCAGCTTCGCACGAGTCCATCATTACCCTCACAGATCTACAACAACAGTCGTTCAGCTTCAGCGTGACGTAACGAACACACTGACATTCAGCTGCTCGCAGGCTGTGACCTCTGACCTTTGAGTCAACAGAACAGACGGAGACCTGCTGATGAAGAATGGCTGCGTAATTATGTCACTCTGGACAGCAGAACTGAGCCAGCTCTCCTCTCAGAGGTGTTTGTCGAACGCCGGCCGTAATCGCTGAGCAAACACACACACCCACACCTGAACACACACAGAGCTCACCTGGCAGCGCTGAGGGACGCTGGGTAATTCATACGCCGCCTGACTCAGCACAAAGAACCACAGAGAACATCAGGTGACGAGAGCGTGACGCTTGAGAACCGCAGAGCCTCTGATTCTCTGAACATTAGGTCTATTTCTGGCATTGATAAGCAGCTCGCTCACTCTCAGTAGGTCACTGCGAGCACAGGCCATGTTCAATATTTCATATTCCTTCAGTCTTGCGGGGCTCGTGTTGCTGAAGCAGGAGATCTGAGGCCGTGCCAATAAAACACAAAACTCACAGCGAGAGTTTAGGAGAGTCGACTAAATCTAGAGACGATCACATCACAAGTGTGAATATGATATCATAACGCTTAATATGATACGTTTTCACGGTTGTAGTTCACTGCAGTTACTTCAGTTCAGAATTCAAATTTCCTGATAATTCACTCTCCTCCATGTCATCCAAGATTTTCATGTCTTTCTTTCTTCAGTTTTTGAGGAAAACATTCCAGGATTTTTCTCCATATAGTGGACTTCACTGGGGTTCAACGGGTTGAAGGTCCAAATGTCAGTTTCAGTGCAGCTTCAAAGAGCTCTACATGATCCCAGACGAGGAATAAGAGTCTTATCTAGAGAAACCATCGGACATTTTCTAAAAAAAATAAACATTATATACTTTTTAACCACAAATGCTCATCTTGCACTGCTCTGTGATGCTCCACGCATGACGTAATCATGTTGGAAAGATCACGCGTGACGTAGGAGGAAGTACCGCTGTAGGGCGAAAAACTCCATCTCATTTTCTCCTCCAACTTCACAATCGTCCGACATCGTTGTTTTACCTTTTTTTGTAGGTCGTTTGACTCAGTCTTTGCTTTGTAAACACTGGATCGTCTACGTCACGCGTGACCTTTCCAACGTGATTACGTCATGCGTGGAGCATCACAGAGCAGTGCAAGACGAGCATTTGTGGTTAAAAAGTATATAATGTTTATTTTTTTTAGAAAATGTCCGATGGTTTCTCTAGATAAGACTCTTATTCCTCGTCTGGGATCATGTAGAGCTCTTTGAAGCTGCACTGAAACTGACATTTGGACCTTCAACCCGTTGAACCCCAGTGAAGTCCACTATATGGAGAAAAATCCTGGAATGTTTTCCTTCATTTCTTTTCCACTGAAGAAAGAAAGACATGAACATCTTGGATGACATGGAGGAGAGTAAATCATTAGGACATTTGAATTCTGAACTGAACTAATACTTTAATTATTAACGATTCACTCCAAGAGTAATCTAAAGTGCAAATATGACGAGAACCAGTTAGAATGAAAATAAAAACAACATTAATAATAAAAAGTCTAACCTGACCTGAAGTCACAATATAAGTGTGTGTGCACTGCAAAAAATGCTGTTCTTACTCAGAGTTTTTGTCTCGTTTCTAGTCCAAATATCTTAAAGTTCTTAAATCAAGAAGCATTTTCTTGACAAGTACAAATTATTTTCTTGTTTTCAGAAAAAATAAGTCAAAATTAAATGAGTTTTTCCTTAAAACAAGCAAAATAATCTTAATCCAAACTGAAAACAAGATTATAAAGCTTATTTTTGGTTTGATATAAGATTATTTTGCTTGTTTTAAGGAAAAACTCATTTAATTTTGACTTATTTTTTCAGAAAACAAGAAAATAATTTGTACTCGTCAAGAAAATGCTTCTTGATTTAAGAACTTTAAGATATTTTGACTAGAAACAAGACAAAAACTCTAAGTAAGAACAGCATTTTTTGCAGTGTGTGTGTGTGTGACTCCATGATCTTCATCAAATTTCATAATAACCTAGTGTGATATCATAATTTTACTGTTGTGTTGATATCAGAACCCCTCCAGACTTCAGAACGATCATGTGATCATGTTTTCTCCAGGCAAAATCACGAGGAATGTCGAGTCAGAATCAGACCCAACGGAGATTCATTTCCAAATATAAAAGAGATGTCGTATTCAGTGTGGTTTTTGCAGCTCATCCCATCATACAAAAAGTCACAAATGAAGTAAGAACACAGAATGTTGCTCTCGCATCTACATACAGGATTGACATGAGCAGAAACACAGAGGACAGATTCACTCGTGTGTTTCCAGTCATTAACCTTCAGCGTTTTCTGGTCTTTTGTTCTGGTGGCATGGACAGTTTGGACCACGTTTCCCGTGTTTGGCAGAGGGGAAATTTTCCTCTTTCACTGGGAAACATGAGCCAGGCAGCCATCATCGCCATGGCAACACACAGCTCAATCCCTCAGCCGCTCACAATGGCAGATGCTCGATGTGCCAAAAGAGAAGTGGCGGCGCTCTAGATCGCCTTCAGAACCCGATCGCACTCGTTTAACCTGCCAAACTGTGGCTTTAAACATGGAAACCTGCAGGTCAAGAGACGCCTGCGTAGGCGTCACAATCAAATCCCATGGCATGTTCATGGACTGCATGGAATAATTCGATTTGTGAAGATAACGTACGGCCTATGATCGCAACCTGGAGATGAACTGAGCTCATGCATGTTATTAAACGCTCTGGGAGAGCTGAGAAACGTCACTTCCTGAGGCTCGACTAATGATGAAGGTTGACACGAGGCCAGAGCTCTCCATGGTGCTGAAGCTGGAACCTGCACGAGCAGCGCGCGAGAAAGTTTCATGTGCATCAAAAGTTATGCAACAACCAGAGCCTTATGAATCTAATGTCTGTAATTACACCGTCTGATAAACAACTGAAGCCCAAAAACACGCTAGTGAGAGAGAGAGAGAGAGAGAGAGAGAGAGAGATCGCACCTCGCGCCGGGATTTTAAGGTTTCACTCGCGCGCTTCACGAGCGGGTCTCCATGGAGACGGTGTAGATCTGAGAGGCACCAGAACCCACTCACTCCGAACCAGATGATGAACATTAAAGATGAGCACGAGACGCATTTCCCCGCAGATTCACGCGTATGTCGTGATGCTCGAGCGAAAGCAAAGATATTTCTGCTCACACTCTGTTCTTCACTGTTGCTGCTCCGCGAGGAAGACGACGATGATGATGATGATGATGATGAAGATGTTGGTTCTTAGATTACCGAACGCTCGCTCAACCCTTACATAAGCCCTCATTCAGTTAGAATCCTCCTCAGAAACACGAAGAAACTGCAATTACAGCGATGAAAGAGGAAATACGACACATACCAGACAGCGCGTTCATTCATTCATTCGTTCTTCATCCTCTTTCAGTCTTCAGTGATGATGATGAAGAAGAGACGCTGAGAGAAACCCAGAGAGCCATCATCATCTTCATCCTCCCATCCTGACATGATCTCTAATGAACCAGAGACGACTCAGGGAGAGAGAGAGAGGGAGAGAGGGAGAGAGGGAGGAGGAGGGGGCGTAAGATTCAACTGGCGTCACAGGTTCGAATCTTTCTGCTGTTCAGATTCAGACGCGTTTATAATCACATCGAGATCAAATATAAAGAATGTTAAAAAAAGAAGCTCGTTTCTGTAACTGCCCGATTTTGCTAGTTTTAACTACATAAACATTTACGTGTTTTTTGTTTTTGTTTTGTTTTTTACAAATTATTGTGGTTGTCAACTGCCTGATTTTTAAGTATATATAAATCTAAATCGAATCCACTTGCGTTTTCACACCTGGATCGTTTGTTTCGGCACTGGCGCGGATCGTTAAAGGGTTAGTTCACCCAAAAATGAAAATTCTGTCATTAATTACTCACCCTCATGCCGTTCCACACCCGCAAGACCTTCGTTCATCTTCAGAACACTAATTAAGATATTTTTGATGAAATCCGATGGCTCCGTGAGGCCTGAGCAATGACATTTCCTCTCTCAAGATCCATTAATGTACTAAAAACATATTTAAATCAGTTCATGTGAGTACAGTGGTTCAATATTAATATTATAAAGCCACGAGAATATTTTTGGAGCGCCAAAAAAACACAATAACGACTTATATAGTGATGGACGATTTCAAAACACTGCTTCAGGAGCTTCGGAGCGTTATGAATCAGCGTGTCGAATCAGCGGTTCGGAGCGCCAAAGTCACGTGATTTCAGCCGTTTGACACGCGATCCGAATCATGATTCGACTCAAAAGATTCATAACGCTCCGAAGCTTCCTGAAGCAGTGTTTTGAAATCGGCCATCACTAAATAAGTCGTTATTTTGTTTTTNAATTTGATCTTGTATGCAGTTCAGCGTGTCACTTCCGTGTTTATTGGTCGGCTCCTGCATCATCATCGCATGCATGCCTCATGCTGCCCACGTGATCAGCTTTGGCCAATAATGAGTCGGCGTTCTGATATAGAACCTGGAAGCGCTGGACGTAAACAACGTATGAGAATGACACAGAAGAGATTGTTGAATAAAGTCATTATTTTTGTTTTGTTTTTGCGCACAAAAAGTATTCTCGTCTCTTCATAACATTAAGGTTGAACCACTGCAGTCACATGACTGTTTTAACGATGTCTTTAGTACCTTTCTGGACCTTGAAAGTGTTGATTATATTGCTGTCTATGGACGAGTCTCTTGGATTTCATCAAAAATATCTTAATTAGTGTTCTGAAGATGAACGAAGGTCTTACAGGTGTGGAACGACATGAGGGTGAGTAATTAAAGACAGAAATTTAATTTTTGGGTGAACTAACCCTTTAATAAACACGTAATCACGCTCAGATCCGCATTAAAATAATTGCTCAACAAAACTGTATCATAATTCATAGGATAATTGGAAATGTGTAACATAAAAACAGCATTGTCTGATTCTGTGCGTGAGCATAATCACATAATCACAACTGAAAATGCAAAATCATTGCTCTTTTCCTACACCATTGTTTTCAGTGTAGATAGACAGATAGTGTTTTCTTCTCTATAGTGTCGTATATCCGAGTGAAACGCTTCCCAAACAAGAACAAATGTAGGGCGGGGCTTGATTTTGTCTGTGGGGAATTGATTGGATGGTTGTGGTTTGCTATTGGTGGATCTCATGTGAGTGACAGGTTGCCCCGCCCTCATCATCAGAGAAGAGAAGAGATGCTGCAAGAGGAAGATATTCTGATTCAAGATTACCAGAACATGAATTTAACACAATAATGATGTGCACCGATAAATCATTAACAATAAACACTACAATATTCTATAAAAATCAAGAGCTGTCAATTTTGATTTCATGGTGACTTCAATGGAAGCTTTACATTCAGTTCATATTTTCCATTTAAACTGTTTCTGTTGCTAAATTTGCTGAAGTCGGTCAGTATTTGTTTGGACTGTCTTTAGTTCAGTTTCACACACAACAAATAAACAACACACACTTATACAGGGTGGGGAATAATGATCAGATAACACACAAAAATGATCAAATAATCCGAATGTTTCTGGTGGAGGACATCTGAGGCCACCGCAGTTCCCACCGGAAGTGAGCAAAGACCCCGGGGCCGAAGAAGCAGCTGCGCAGGTTCCTCTGTGGAGACGGACTGAAGTCCCTTCGGAGTGACTGCATGATGACTGCGGCTCAACGCTGGAAACACTGACAGACACAGCTGCTCGACGACTGAGCTGAAGACCCTTCACACACACACACACACACACACACACACTCCTGAAAGGCAGCGAGCAGCAGACACCACATGACCTCTGCTGTGACACGCTGTGGGAAGCGTGTTTGAGTGTATCAGAGCAGATCAAAGGCCACCCACACACACACACACACACACAGTTAAAGCAGCGGTACGTGTGATTCTCTCACTGTTGTACATGAACCTCCAGACCTCACTGCATATTCAGCACTAATTAACTTCATTATTGCAGATTTACTGTCACCATCTCAAACATGTTCATGGAAACATCAGTGTGTTTTGAGAACTGATGATCTGACTGTGGGAACATTATGAAATTTCAGTTTCCAGTCATTTTGATTGATGTCATGAACGCATTGAAAATTTGCATTTCTGGAAGCCATCGAATCTCGTGAAGCAGACCGAAGCCATGAGAGCCAACTCAAACCTTTACATTTACATTTATGCATTTGGCAGACGCTTTTATCCAAAGCGACTTACATTGCATTATACTATACTTTTTTTTGTGTCGGAGTATGTGCAATCCCTGGGATCGAACCCATGACCTTGGCATTGCTAGTGCCATGCTCTAACCACTGAGCTACAGGAAAGCTTTACATGTCATGCATCAAGACATCGAAAAGGTCTGAAAGTTTTCATATTATTTTAGGTTAAAACAGCGAGTACAAATGCAGCAGCTAATGCAGAAGACACTTTGGTAAATTAAAACACTCTATTTCGACGGTCCACTTTAGACATTTAACTATCAGTAACACTGTGACTACGGGTCAACTAACTCTCATTAGAGTATCAGTAGACTGTTAGGATACATATATTATGTAAAGACACTAAAGTATATAAATGTAATATACACCGATCAGGTATAACATTATGAGCACCTTCCTAATATTTTGTGCTGCCAAAACAGCCTGACCCGTCGAGGCATGGACTCCTCTAGACCCCTGAAGGTGTGCTGTGGGATCTGCACCAAGATGTTTGCAGCAGATCCTTTAAGTCCTGTAAGTTGTGAGGTGGAGCCTCCATGGATCGGACTTGTTTAATCAGCACATCCCACAGATGCTCGATTGGATTGAGATCTGGGGAATTTGGAGGTCAAGTCAACACCTCAAACTCATTGTTGTGCTCCTCAAACCATTCATTATCCTGCTGAAAGGGCCACAGCCACCAGGGAATACCGTTTCCATGAAAGGGTGCACATGGTCTCAACAATGCTTAGGTAGGTGGTACGTGTCAAAGTAACATCCACATGGATGGCAGGACCCAAGGTTTCCCAGCAGAACATTGCCCAAAGCATCACACTGCCTCCGCCGGCTTGCCTTCTTCCCATAGTGCATCCTGGTGCCATGTGTTCCCCAGGTAAGAGACGCACACGCTCCCGGCCATCCACGTGATGTAGAAGAAAACGTGATTCATCAGACCAGGCCACCTTCTTCCATTGCTCCGTGGTCCAGTTCTGATGCTCACGTGTCCACTGTTGGCTCTTTCGGCGGTGGACAGGGGTCAGCATGGGCACCCTGACTGGTCTGCAGCTCCATACGCAACAAACTGATGCACTGTGTATTCTGACACCTTTCTATCAGAACCAGCAGTAACTTCTGGAGCAATCTGAGCTACAGGAGCTCGTCTGTTGGATCGGACCACACGGGTCAGCCTTCAATGAGCCTCGGCCGCCCATGACCCTGTCTCCGGTTCNCTGGTCTGCAGCTGTGCAGCTCCATACGCAACAAACTGATGCACTGTGTATTCTGACACCTTTCTATCAGAACCAGCATTAACTTCTGGAGCAATTTGAGCTACAGGAGCTCGTCTGTTGGATCGGACCACACGGGTCAGCCATCGAAGAGTCTCGGCCGCCCATGACCCTGTCTCCGGTTCACCACTGTTCCTTCCTTGGAGCACTTTTGATAGATACTGACCACTGCAGACCGGGAACACCCCACAAGAGCTGCAGTTTTGGAGATGCTCTGGCCCAGTCGTCTAGCCATCACAATCTGGTCCTTGTCAAACTCGCTCAAATCCTTACGCTTGCCCATTTTTCCTGCTTCTAACATCAACTTTGAGGACAAAATGTTCACTTGCTGCCTAATATATCCACCCACTAACAGTGCCGTGATGAGGAGATGATCAGTGTTATTCACTTCATCTGTCAGTGCTCTTGATGATATGTCTGATCGGTGTATAGTACAGGTAGTAATTTACTGGTAAACTTACATATATGCACAAGAAAAATGGGCTCTTTGTATACCATCTTTTGATGACATCTTTTATTATTAAAGGGGATCTATTTGTACTTTTATAAGCTGTTTGAACACAGATGTGTGTAAACAACCAGCCTATAATGGCAAAAATCAACTCACTCATTTTTTTATAATCCCCATAAATCATAAACAGTCTCTCCAGCAGTTCTAGATTTCACCCTACTCTTATGTAAGCCCCGCCCACAACTCTGTCCTATTAGCATAGACCCCGCCCACAGTCTGCCATGTTTATCTCCTCGCCAGAGCATTTAACAGCAGCATTCAAATCAGAAATGTATTCTTATTAAAGCTACTAAAGTTATTCAGTCAAGAGCAGTGAGTGATTTTCTGTTTTCCTTTTGTTGATTCATATTAACAGTATATTCAGCAGTAGGTACTGTAAATTACACTGATTTAATATTCACAGGTGATTTCTTTTCCTGCTGTTTAGGTTCACAGACAGAACTGAGGGTTTGTGAACACTTGTATGTCCAATATATAAAACCATATATTAGAAGTTTAAATTTTAATGCTTCAGCCTATCAAGACAATGCTATGCTTCCATCTTTGTGGGAACAGTTTGGGGAAGGCCCTATCCCAGCGAGGTCCATAAACACTGGATGAGTTTGGTGTGGAAGATCTTGACTGACCCGCTCAGAGCCCTGACCTCAACCCATCCAACACCTTTGAGATGAACTGGAGCAGAGATCACGAGCCAGACCTTCTCGTCCAACATCAGTGCCTGACCTCTACTGGATAAATGGGCAAAAGTCATTACAGTCCCTGTTGGTGTAACGTCAGGTGTCACAACGCTTTTATCCAGATACTGTATCTTTACACACACATTGAGTTTTCTGTGAACTGAATCTATTGTCAAAGCATCATCATCATGATCATCATGTGTTTCTGCTGAAGCTGTGAAGTGTCAGTGACGCGTCTGCTGCTTTAAAACACCAGTTAACAGGACGCCTGGAAAATCAATTCCCATTTTTCACAAATCCACAGGAGAAGATCCTCCTGCTGCTGCTTCACACGCCTGAACGACACGGACAAGAACAGACCCGCTCACACACACTCACACACACACACACACACACACTCACACACACACTCACACACACTCACTCTCACACACACACACTCACACACACACACACACA
>RJVU01075100.1:189861-214496 GCA_003731715.1 Anabarilius grahami
GTGTGTGTGTGTGTGTGAGCTCTGGCTGAGAGAGCGGCTGCTGACCAACATGAACAGGAAGTTGGTGCTGTGAGATCTGCTCTCGTCTCTCCTCACATATGTGCAGATGAATTCAATAAAGGATTATTGAATCTGTCGACTTTCAACGGACGGAAAAAAATGCTGAGAATATTAAAAACATCTTCATTTGCGAACGGATTCGGAATGACATGCGTTGAAATGATGATGGAATGATCATCATCATCATCATCATCATCATCATCAGCTCACACACCAGCCAATCCCACGACAGGAGCAGGACAAACACAGGCATGCAGAGACGAGCAGCACATTATTCACAGAATTTAAGCAGAAGAATCACTCTCAACATCTCAACAGCAAAACATATGAATATATAGTAAAATATAATTTATTCCTGTGATCAAAGCTGAATTTTCAGCATCATTACTCCAGTCTTCAGTGTCACATGATCCTTCAGGAATCATTCTAATAGGTCATTTGCAGTGTGTCTCTTCTGTGGCCCCTGAATAATTACAGCATGAATAGATGTTCTCCAGGGGCCGGGGTCGCTCTCTGGAGTCACACAGAAACACACGGCACATTAATAATTACAGGAATATTCCCGCCGGAGGTCAAACGCGCTGCTTCAGAGTAACTCACTAACTGGTTACGGTTAATGTGTCACCATGACCTGCTGCCATCGCATCAACATGTGAGTCTCCTCAAGTTGAACAAATAAACTTGTATTACAGACATGCACAGGAAAACCAGACAAAAAACTTGATGACTCATGCTGCACTCAGGGGCGGAGCCAATCAGAGCGCTGCAGGATGACATCACAACCCGGAAGACTAATTCACTGTCAACTTATGTTTACCACAGATCTTATTTCACTCATAAATTGAAAAACCTGATTAAAAACCCATACCTTGAGGGAACCAAGCTTCTGACGTCACTCCTGCGCCGCTCTATATTCGTCCAATCAAGAATGAGCTTTAGAACGAGAACGTCCCTCTACTGAAACCATGTGACACCAGTTTCCTCCTCAGTGTTTCTGTCTTGTTTTCCAGCTAAAACATCTGAACATTCTTAAATCAAGATACATTTCCTGGAGAAGAGAAATTACTGAAGATATGAAGTCTTTTTTAGTGAAAAATGTGTCAAAAGTAAGTGAGTTTGTGCTTCAAACAAGAACAAATATCTGAAAATTAGGTCAGAAAAATGATCTTGATTCAAAGAGAACATTTTTTTTGACTCCATTGACAGATATTTGTTCTTGTTTGAAACACAAACACATTTTTCACTAAAAAGGACTTCATATCTTCAGTCATTTCTCTTCTCCGGTAAATGTATCTTGACAGAAACACGTGATTTGTGCAGTGTATAAAGGGTGAAGTAAGTTTCTAAACTGAACACGAATGAGCAAAAGATGACAGTCTGCACATCATGTGTTTCCAGCTGTTAGAGATGAATGTGAATAACAGACAGAACACAGATCATGTGACATCATCTGACTCCATTAATGCTCTTCTGCCCTCTACAGGTGACTGACAGTCATGAGCGCTTCTGTTACAAACACCATTCACTAATACTTTCAGATTGGCTTCTTCTAATTACACGGTTAATAGTATCATGTGAACTTACATTTACATTTACATTTATGCATTTGGCAGACGCTTTTATCCAAAGCGACTTACATTGCATTATACTCTACATTTGTATCTGAGTATGTGCAATCCCTGGGATCGAACCCATGACCTTGGCATTGCTAGTGCCATGCTCTAACCACTGAGCTACAGGAAAAGCTGAACTTCATGTACCGCTGCTCACACACTCACACACACACACACACAAAACACACACACACACACACACGTACAACACACACACACACTTCTGTGGCAAGCAGAAATAGTAAATAAAATTTTGTAATAATTATATCTTTGATCGTTACTGTGAATATGACTAGTCAAATTAAGAAATTCAAGAATTATATTCAAGATATGTATAAATACACATGAATTCTAATTTTGCACCTGAAATATCAATAGTAAAATACATGAGTTCAGGTTTCCTTCATTTGTCACATAGTTAGTTAATAATATATGATGTGAATAGAATATAGTATAAAGAAGAAAAATAATAATTCTAGTGCAAAGTCATTTATAGATGCATTTAGTTACAGTTTTACTAGTCAAATCTAATATTTTGAATGAAAGTAAAGTATATGACTCGATTACAGCATCACACAATAATCACACAGATCACACACCTGATGATGATTTATATGAATATCAAACAATAAACACAGATCTCACCTTGTGATGCGATGAAACTCTGTAAAAACAGCGTCATCAGTCACACATTTCTTTCTGTGACTCACATTTATTTTAAAATACTGTTTATCTGTTTGACTGAATCACCGGCAGTGACGTGTTTCGCTACAATGTATTGTTTATCAAAATTAAACTGATAAATAAAATGTGAAAATGTTACTGAACGTTCAGTTTTTTAAATGTTTTGAAAATGTTTTTTATATGAACGTTAAGGGAACATTCCATTCTACAAACATTATGTGAACGTTACTTTTGAATGTTCTCTGAACGTTCTGACGCAAAATAACATTGAAAAAGCGTTATCAGGAAAGATCCTCGTTGTTACTGTAAATATAGCAGATCTGTAGATTTATTTGACTGCTGAAAACAAGCATGAACATGTCAGAAGGATTTTACAACATCAAATACTGGCACATTTCTGCTGTTACTGATGGGGGAGAGTGGGGTAAGATGAGCCAGTGGGTCAGCTGACCCACCCCCTGTATCTTGGCAACTTTTATTGTCATGTGATTATATATTTTGGAACCACCCATCACCAGAAGGCACTGATTTCCTTTAAAAGCTGTTTTGGCTGGTCAAAGTGACATTTTGTCTGTTTCATCAAAGCAAATGTGTAAGCATATTTATGATGCATGTTGGTGGTTTAGCAACGCATAAAACCATGCAAATCATTTTGCTAAATATTAGCCTGAATTGGTAAGCCATCTAGCTTTTCCTAAAATGGCAGCTATGGGGCAAAGTGAGCCAAATGCTGTGGGGTAAATTGAGCCAGCGCCCCACCATAAGGCACTGAAATTAAATCTCTGAAGAATAAACTGGTATAATTTCAGTGTAATATCACTCAACTGGTTTAGTTGATCTTTTTTCTCGAGTTTATTTGATCAGTGTACAAGTACACCAAATCCTTCTCTGATATGAACCAGAAGATGATTAATCATATATATCTTTCACCTACAGTCCCCAAATGGCCAAAAATGGGCGACGCTGCAGAAAAACTATCAAACTTTTGACTAAAATGTTTATTAGTTTCAGTGACATTTATTCATTTCTAATTCAGTTTCTATTTAATTTTACTCTCTGTTTAGTCTGTTTTTGGGAAGGATACAACTTTGGTGTTCAACATGTTGTTTCAGAAATGCAAATAATTAAAGATACTGAAATTTGAACTTCATTTGGTTGGTTTTGTGTTGTTTAGGTTAGTTTAAAAAAAAGAAAGAAATATGATTATTTGTAAAAAGAAATTTGATTGTTAAATTAGTTTTTAAAAGAGGTAAATTATCTTTACAATTTCACATGATTTTGATTCAGATTTAGACGGTCAGTTTACACCCAGATGGAGCAACTTACCCCTAACCTGGGGTAAATTGAGCCACAGGATTTTTTTTAATAAGAAGCCATATTTCCAGAACCCTTGTTTGTCGTAGATGTATTCCGATCATTTAAAATGATAGAAAACATCCTGAAATTACTTGAGATACTTTCATTGTTCTTGTTTGAAGCACAAACTCACTCACGTTTCATTAATCAAGTCTTAATATCTTCAGTCATTTCTCTTCTCCAGTAAATGTATCTTGATTTAAGAATGTTTACATGTTTGTTCTGGAAATCAAGACAGAAACACTGAGGAAGAACACCATGTTTTCAGTGACAGTAGGAGTGTGAAGATGTGTATCTGTATTTCACAGACAGATCCGTGTGTTTAAGGGCCGAACGTCGGAGTGTTTGGACTCATAACAGTCAGAAACGGGACAGTAATGTAAGAATCACTTCACTGAGCGACTGTAGGAGGAGTTACTGAGAGAACCGGCTCTACTAGTTTCACTGTAATTTCCTTCTTTAGAGTCTCATTAACTGTCCTCAATATCATTGTGCCAAAGAGTCGCACACAAACGCAAGGACAATAGAGGAACAAGGACATTCGTCCGCTGGGGGGAAAAGTTCAGATTACAGGTAAGAGACGGGCAGAAGAGAAGAACAAACTCTCACTGGATCTCAGAGGTTAAAGGCAGTTATATCTGCTCATTTATATATATGAACGTGTGCTTGTGAACTTGAGCTGCTCTGTTAATTTACAACTCTGAAGGACTGTTGATTAACTCGACTAACAACATCAACGACCGGAGAGAGAGTTCCACCGCAGTCTGAAGTCTCAAAGTTTCAAGTGCAAAGAGTGAGAATCATCTAATGAGTTAAAGATTGTCATTAATAAAATGTGATGATGAGGACCTGAAGGAGAACGGCCTCGTCTCTGGAGCGACTGGTTTGTGTTTGAGGACGCAAAATGGTTGAATGATATTAATGCAGTCTGGAATCATAAATCACACGTTTGGGTTCATTTGAGCCTGATTTCTGTCTCCTGATGGAGTTTGTGTTTCTCACCGTTGTCAGTCAGGCTTTAAAAGACACGTGATGTTCAGTTATAAGGGTTCCTGCAGGTTTTATGAGTGTAAATTTAAGACCCTTTTAAGACCAAATAAAGAACATTTAAGGAATCAATTGAAGGGAACACAATACATCAATATGTTCTCGAAATGTAAACGTCTATAGGGAGAAAACAATGAGTTGTATTAGCAACACTTCCAACAGCTGGAATACCTCTGCTAAACCACTAGAATATGAAATATGAATATGTTCTTCCTCAGTATTTTTAGTGCAATTGTCTAAAGATTCAAGATACGTTTACTGGAGATACAAAATGTCAGAATATGAAGACTTGTTTTCTGTGAAATTGATCAATACTGCTTAAAACAAGAACAAATATCTGCCAGTGGCCAAGAAAAATCAACTTAATTCAAAAGGAAACTCACTGACAAACATTTGTTCTTGTTTTAAGCACTTAATTTTGTTATTCAGTGTTTCAAGACTTCATTTTACATTTGCATCTCAAGATCATTTATTAAAGATTGTCAAATTTGCCTCTATTTGGGTGTGAGCAAAAACACACCGTTTTTGTGTGTGTCCCTTTAAATGCAAATGAGCTGCTGCTCCCGCCCCCTTTCCAGAAGAGGGCGGAGCTTTAACAGCTCAACAACAACAAAGCTGGAGAATCTCACGCAGCCAAAATGACGACGGTGTTCAGCCTTACATTGTTCAGACTGGAGTCGACACTGATGGAGAGACTCAGGAAGAAGTTACAACTTTTAGACGTTTCTGAATGGTTAGTGGATAAATGTATGTAGTTGCTGTGGAGTTGATTCAACTCATCCACTAGCATGTGCCGTCATGTTCATCTTTTGTGTTGAATTGACCCTCGTTTGTGAAGCAGTCCGGCGTAAAATGACGGCATGTCAACAACACTCTACTACAACAACTCTTCCTCTTCTCTAAAGCAGCCCAACATGGCCCCGCCCCCTTTGTTGTGTGTTCTCGGGGGCGGGGTTTATGTAAATTTTAGGGTTTGTGATGTCACAAACATCGGAAGAAGCTCGTTGTAGTCCCTACCAGCCGTTTGTTGCGATTTCTGTAAAAGAAAAAATCTCCTTTTCATTGAACTTTGAGCGTCGTAACTTTGCAGATGTTGTTTATGATCAAACATAAACACTAAAGTTAAAAAAGTCAAATCATAATCAACCACCCCTTTAAGACCTTCTGCTCTGATTTAAGACCTTAAGATGAGAAATGAAGTGATCTGAACAATGACTCTATTGTCGTTTAGAAGTGCTTCACAGCAGAAACTGAATCAGTCTCATATTTGATGAAGTTTGCATCATTTATTCTGTTATTTTCCTGCTTGAATTTTCACGTGTTTTCTCTCTTTCTCAGGATGACGGAGAACGTGCGCCGCGTGGTGTCCAAAGACGGCCACAGTAACGTGAAGATCGATAACGTGGAGGGAATGATCAAGCTCTTCCTGCACGACATCTGGACCACGGTGGTGGACATGAAATGGCGTTATAAGATCACTCTGTTCGCCTCCACCTTCGTCATGACGTGGTTCGTGTTCGGCGTCATCTTCTACCTCATCGGCCTGAGGAACAGTGACTTTGACGCGGACCCGTCCTCCAATCACACGCCATGCGTGATGAACGTGGACTCGCTGACCGGTGCGTACCTGTTCTCCTTGGAGACCCAGACCACCATCGGCTACGGCTTCCGGCACGTGTCGGAGGAGTGTCCTCTGGCCATCGTGATGCTGGTGGCGCAGCTGGTCCTCACGGGGCTGGCGGAGATCTTCGTGACCGGCGCATTCCTGGCCAAACTGGCGCGACCCAAGAAGCGTGCGGGAACCATCAGGTTCAGCCGCTCTGCGGTGGTCTGCAAGCGGAACGGGAGGCCGTGTCTGATGGTGCGGGTGGCCAACCTGAGGAACAGCCTCCTGATTCAGTGCCAGCTCTCGGGGAAACTGCTGTCGGCCCGCGTCACGCAGGAGGGCGAGAAGACCCTCGTCCACCAGGTCAGTGTGGACTTCCACCTGGACTCCAGCGGTGAGTGTCCGTTCCTGCTGCTGCCGCTCACCTTCTACCACGTGCTGGACGACCGAAGCCCGCTGGCCGGTCTCACGGCCCAAGACCTGCCGAGACGAGAGTTCGAGCTGCTGGTCACCCTCAACGGCACTGTGGAGTCCACGGCCGCCACCTGCCAGAGCCGCACGTCTTACGTGCCGCAGGAGATCCTGTGGGGTTACGAGTTCAAACCGGTGCTGTCCAACACACGAGGTGGCAAACTGGCCGCAGACTTCAGCTTCTTCGACCAGGTGCAGGTCTGCAGCGACCCGCCGGCGCTCAACACGGAGAAGCTGCAGCTGGAGGAGGAATACAGACGGGAGTAAAGAGACCACATGATGAAAAAACATCTGGAGAACTGGTCAATCTTTCTGGAAGTCAGATCTTATCTGTGTGGAACGACGGCACCACAACCAGAACACTCTATTTACTCCTTATTCATGTTTCTGGTCGCATTGGGAATGATTTATCAGTGACTATTTAAAGTGTAATTTATTCCTGTGATCAAAGCTGAATTTTCAGCATCATTACTCCAGTCTTCAGTGTCACATGATCCTTCAGAAATCATTCTAATATGATCAAGAAACATTTCTGATTATTATCAATGTTGAGAACAGTTCATATTTTTGTGGAAACTGTGATACATTTTATTTTTCAGGATTCTTTGATGAATAGAAAGTTCAAAAGAACAGCATTTATCTGAAATAGAATCTTTTGTAACATTATAAATGTCTTTAATGCCAATTTTGATCAATTTAATGCGTCCTTGATGAATAATCTTACTGACCCCAAACTTTTGAATGATGGTGTATCACAGTCTCCACAAAAATATGACTGTTTTCAACATTGATAATAATCATAAATGTTTCTTGAGCAGCAAATCATCACATTAGAATGATTTCTGAAGGATCATGTGACACTGAAGACTGGAGTAATGATGCTGAAAATTCAGCTTTGATCACAGGAATAAATTACACTTTACTATATATTCACATAGAAAACAGTTATTTGTCTCATTTAATGAGAATATAATGTCTTACTCCACCATTAATTGCTCTTGTTCATCATCCACCTTCACATAGAGACACTTTCACCATTCAATCTGTCCACAATTTGTATTTTCTGTGTTTTTGGGTTGTTTTACTCTAATATATTTTAATCCATTTCACAACTTCTGAAATTGTTTTAGGAAAAGTATTTGATCCATGTTTCTCCTTGAATAAATATGTGATTTATATTTGTGTTTTAAATCCAACAAACTGCAGAGAAAGATACATTGTCTTCAAATGATTGTATAATTCATGACTGTTGTGGCAACACAGAGACACTCAGACGGCCAGTGTGTGTGTGTGTGTGTGTGTGTGTGTGTGTTTTGGGACAACAGTCGCTGGTCTCTGTTTATGAAAGGAACAACAGACAATGTGGGTGTTTCTTTACTCAAACGAGAAGAACGACATAGTTAAAAATATTTATTAAAATGATTCAGTAGAAAACCATATAATTTATCCAAGTATATGTTTTCTTCCCTTTGTCAACAATCTCAGAGCATCAGGGCGTCTCTGACCGATCTGATCTGATCTGGGTTCAGTGGGTCAGAGCCCATGTGCTGCGCCAGTCCAGCGTCATACGAACACACGTGTGCGTTCACTGTAAACAACTGATAATACAGAGAATCATTCAAACTGCTGGAGCGTTTCGCCGCTTGGGTCTGTTTCTCTACGTCTGTGATAAAATGTCTGTGTTTGGCTGGCTGAGATCAACTCGTAGTGTTTAAATGCATAAGTTATATATCTATTATATAAAAAGAATTATAAAACTGAATTGTATACTTCAATCTAACAAACGCACAGCGTTTGCGAATCAAAACATCATCATAACAATTAATAATAATACAAATACTGGTATCTTTGGTGAATCTCTTCAGCTGAATCTCTCTATAAGGTCTGGAAGCTTGTTTCTGCCACGGAATAAAAAAGTTTTTCCTTACAATTCTGACTTTTTTTCTGTTTAGATATAAGCTCAGAATTGTGAGATATTAACTTGCAATCGGGAGAAAAATGGCAGAATTGCGAGGTATAAACTCAGAACTGCAAGAAAAAAGTCAGAATTACGAGATAAAAATTTGGAATTGCGAGAAAAAAGTCAGAATTGCACCATAAAAAGTCGCAATCACTTTTTAAAATTGAGTTATTCCGTGGCTGAAACAAGCTTCCGCAGTAAGGCACCGGTTCATATAAATGCACCTCGGTCTTTAAAGGTTCGAGGTCGTTAAAAACATCTGAAAGCTTTAAATTCCAGTTTTCACCATTTTCAAGGCAAATATCGATCTCTGATGCCATATGGACAACATAATACTGATAAATATGGCAAGAGATTAATCTTCATCTTCTCACATACCTCACGCGTCTGTCTGTCTGTCTTCCTCTGACCTGTCTCACGTTCTGTCGCTCTCTCTCTGAACTCTCTCTGATATGTGTGTTTGTACAATAAGGTACACATGAACATATAGACGAATAAGTACTTGATCATGCAGCGGGGTCATTAACAGCAGCCCCCTTATATTGCCACTTTCACATTCCCGTTGCTGAATCCACGCGGCTCCCGGATTACAGACGGTTTCTCCTGCTTTAAATACGGCGAGAGCCTTCCTCCGGCAGTGGCGGCGGATGGTTGGGTTTCTCCAGTTTGTCTTGAGATGTCTAGTAGTAGGAGGGCATGTGTGTGGCGGGGTGTCGTGGTCCGGGGTAGATTCCCGCCGCCGGTGCGTTCCAGTACGGACTCGGGCCGCTGAAGAAGCCGGACGAGGTGACGTTCATGGCCTGAGGATGCGGCGACACGAAGTTCATCTTCTGCGGGTGCGGGTGGTACGAGCTCATGTAGGACAGATCCGCCGGGTACTTGTACATGGACGAGTCGGGCTGGTGCGGCTGAAGGGCCTGCGCGATCCCGTGGAAGTCGAACTTGTACGCGTAGCGTTTGCCGTGAACTTTGGTCATGATGTTCTTGTCGTAGTAGTAGCGCAGCGCTCGACTCAGCTTGTCGTAGTTCATGTTGGGTTTGCTCTTCCTCTCACCCCAGCGCCGCGCCACCTCGTCTGGGTCGGTCATCTTGAACTCGCCATTGGTTCCTTCCCACGTGATGCAGGACGAGTTGGAGCTGTCGGACAGAAGCTCCAGGAGGAACTGCCACAGCTGGATCTGACCAGAGCCTGATAACACATTAGCGTTATAACTTAAATTAATTAACAAATTATACAATTACTAGAAGTTTATACAACTTTATCTGCATGCATACAGTACACTCACGTAATGTGATATATACTATATAGCAAAACTCAAGTGTTAATGTTTATACAGTTTCATTGCAAAACATTACTATATATCATTCAGTTCTATATATCGTTGCAAAACGTGACTATATTGTACAGCTCTGTATGATTGCAAAATGTAACAAAATCATACAGCTCTAAATATTGTCGCAAAACGTAACTATATATCATACAGCTGTATCATCGCAAAACGTAACTATATCGCACAGCTCTATATATTGTCGCAAAACGTAACTATATATCGTTCAGGTCTATATATTGTAGCAAAATGTAACTATATATCGTACAGCTCTATATATTGTAGCAAAACTTAACTATATCGAACAGCTCTATATATTGTCGCAAAATGTAACTATATATCATTCAGGTCTATATATTGTAGCAAAACGTGACTATATTGTACAGCTCTGTATGATTGCAAAATGTAACAAAATCATACAGCTCTAAATATTGTTGCAAAACGTAACTATATATCATACAGCTGTATATATCATCACAAAATATAACTATATTGTACAGCTCTATATGATCACAAAATGTAACAAAATCATACAGCTCTAAATATTGTCGCAAAACATAACTATATATCATACAGCTGTATCATCGCAAAACGTAACTATATCGCACAGCTCTATATATTGTCGCAAAACGTAACTATATATCATACAGCTGTATCATCGCAAAACGTAACTATATCGCACAGCTCTATATATTGTCGCAAAACGTAACTATATATCGTTCAGGTCTATATATTGTAGCAAAACTTAACTATATCATACAGCTCTATATATTGTCGCAAAATGTAACTATATATCGTACAGCTCTATATCGTCGCAAAAAGAAACAATATCATACAGCTCTAAATATTGTCGCAAAATGTAACTATATATCGTACAGCTCTATATCGTCGCAAAACGTAACTATATATTGTTCAGGTCTATATATTGTAGCAAAACGTAACTATATCATACAACTGTATATATCATCGCAAAACGTAACTATATATCGTTCAGGTCTATATATTGTAGCAAAACTTAACTATATCATACAGCTCTATATATTGTCGCAAAACGTAACTATATATCGTTCAGGTCTATATATTGTAGCAAAACGTAACTATATCATACAGCTCTATATATTGTCGCAAAATGTAACTATATATCGTACAGCTCTATATCGTCGCAAAAAGAAACAATATCATACAGCTCTAAATATTGTCGCAAAATGTAACTATATATCGTACAGCTCTATATCGTCGCAAAACATAACTATATATTGTTCAGGTCTATATATATTGTAGCAAAACGTAACTATATCATACAACTGTACATATCATCGCAAAACGTAACTATATCGTTCAGGTCTATATATTGTAGCAAAACGTAACTATATCATACAGCTGTATATATCGTCACAAAACGTAACTATATATCGTACAGCTGTATCATCGCAAAACGTAACTATATCGTTCAGGTCTATATATTGTAGCAAAACGTAACTATATCATACAGCTGTATATATCGTCACAAAACGTAACTATATATCGTTCAGGTCTATACATCGTAGCAAAATGTAACTATATCATACAGCTCTAAATATTGACGCAAAATGTAACTATATATTATACAGCTGTATCATCGCAAAACGTAACTATATCGTACAGCTCTATATATTGTCACAAAACGTAACTATATATTGTTCAGGTCTATATATTGTAGCAAAACCTAACTATATATCATACAGCTGTATATATCGTCGCAAAATGTAACTATATTGTAAAGCTCTATATATCATCGTAAAATGTAACTATATATTGTACAGTTCTTTAAATTGTTGCAAAATGTAACTATATATTGTACAGCTCTTTATATCATCGCAAAACGTAACTATATATCGTACAGATCTATATATTGTCGCAAAACTTAACTATATATCGTTCAGGTCTATATATCATCGCAAAATGTAACTATATATTGTTCAGTTCTTTAAATTGTCGCAAAACGTAACTATATATTGTACAGCTCTTTATATCATCGCAAAACTATATCGTACAGCTCTATATATCATCGCAAAACATAACTATATAATGTACATCTCTATATATATATCGTAGCAAAATGTAACTATATATCGTACAGGTCCATATATTGTCGCAAAAACGTAACTATATATATTGTACAGCTCTATATATCATCGCAAAGTGTAACTGTATAATGTACAGCTGTATATATCGTCGCAAAATGTAACTATATTGTAAAGCTCTATATATCATCGCAAAATGTAACTATATATTGTACAGCTCTTTATATCATCGCAAAACTATATCGTACAGCTCTATATATCATCGCAAAACATAACTATATAATGTACATCTCTATATATATATTGTAGCAAAATGTAACTATATATCGTACAGGTCCATATATTGTCGCAAAACTTAACTATATATCGTTCAGGTCTATATATCATTGCAAAATGTAACTATATATTGTTCAGTTCTTTAAATTGTCGCAAAACGTAACTATATATTGTACAGCTCTTTATATCATTGCAAAACTATATCGTACAGCTCTATATATCATCGCAAAACATAACTATATAATTTACATCTCTATATATATATCGTAGCAAAATGTAACTATATATCGTACAGGTCCATATATTGACGCAAAAACTTAACTATATATATTGTACAGCTCTATATATCATCGCAAAGTGTAACTGTATAATGTACAGCTATATATATTGTAGCTAAATGTAACTATATATCCTACAGCTCTATATATCGTCACAAAACATCACTATATATCGTACATATTCTGATATTATAAACATCATGATTTTCTGTAAAGCTGCTTTGGAACAATGTGTGTTGTGAAAGTCGCTATATAAATAAATCTGGACCGAATCTAGAAAAGCTTTGACTCTCACCTGGATTCGCCAGCCTGCTGCTCGTCGGCCCTAAAATCTGATACGGATCTACGGAGAAGAGACAAACAACACATCAGACACAAATGTATCAGTTCAGTTGATTTATTCTTTATTTGATTTCCTTTAAGCTTTCTGCATTTTTGTCATGTATTACTATTTTATTTAGTGTCATACATAATATGGTAAATGTGGTATGCTAACTGCATTACCCATGATCCTCTCACCTAACTGAGCTCTCTGCTCTTCAGCTTTGGTCAGGATGGCAGCAGAACTCTGGGAAACTAATAAAAAGACACATTCAGGTTAAACACAGTCTCTTAAAGTGGCGTAAAGCGAGCAGCACATGCACGTCTGTCCAACCTTTAGCTGCAGATACGGGCTGAGTCCATCCAGAGCGTCTGACCGCATCGTAACTCACATCTGTGAGAGACAAACACATCACGTCATGTGACGTTCACTTGACGTGTGTGTCTGTGTGTGAGAGTGTGTGTGCATTGTATAAAGTGCTATATTTATATAGCGCTTTATACAATACAGATTGTTTCAAAGCAGCTTTACAGTGATAACAGGAAAATGATGCATTTCGGCTGTTGTTCAGCTGAAGTCAGTTTAGTGTTGATTCAGTTCCAGCTTTTTTCAAGATAAATTTAGGTGTCTTTCCAAAATGGGACAATTGGAGACTTCAAAAGGACACCAAATAACCAATTGATATAAATGTATGCACACCAAAGCAAAAAAACATTACAGATAAAAACCTTTCAGAATTTAGTGTACAGTATCTGTACAGTGCAACAGAAGAGGGCCTGTTTACATCTTAGACAAGACAAGCTGCAATACCGAGCAGGACCACACGGAGATGCCAAAAAACCCTAAACCAACAGCCTTGATCTGACTGAATATACCAACAAACTACAGTACACGGATCCATTCGGAATTACTAAACACATGACAAATCAAAACATTATTCAGAATATGTGTGGAAACAACATGAATGTACTGAAATGTGTCTGATAAATACGATGTACGATCAGTATGTCGAGAACGCACATACACAAACTGTTTGTGCATCAATCAATATAACAGACTCGTGACACCGTACGACACCTGTACATAAAATATCATTAATCTGATATGAAATCAATAGAAGTCTATACAATGTTCTCACCAATATAATGTGTGTGTGTGAGAGAGAGTGTGTGTGTTTGTGTGTGTGTGTGTGTGTGACCTGCTCTGCTGGCTCCTCTGCTGGCGTCTGAAGGGTAAACGGGGGCGTTTGGGAAGATAAAACTCGCTCCTCCTGAAGACACACATGAGCAGAAGACACGACATCAGCGACACCACGCCTGTGTTTCAACAGATGGATCGCATTCAGCATCATGCAGCACATGCACAAGAACTGGGGAACCGCAGCGCCGCATGCACATCAGACAGTGTGTGTGTGTGTGTGACTGTTGTAAGCAGTGGGGGCGGGGTCAGAGCCAGTGGGGGGTCATGGGGCGGAGCTGCAGTGCTGCTTACCTGTATTGCGAGCATGCATTAACCGCGGGGAGTTTTGCAAGGCTTTGTCAACATCATCTGAAGTCAAATGAGGAAGTGGAGCTGAGAAACAAAACATTCAGTAACACATGAAAAATAAAAGAATAAAACAACTGAACAAACATCCTGTGACATGATGCTGACAGAGAGACAGATGAAGACAGACAGATGAAAACAATGGAAACGGAACGTCTATCTCATGCATATCAGAGAGAAATAATCTCTACTTCTCATATTTCACCCCAAAATCCACTGCAAGAAATGTTCTACGCTGTGCCAGTTATTGTAGTGCACAGAAATCTTATTCTCATCACTGCTGTCATGTTAATTTAATTAAATAAATGATATAATATAAATACTGTACACTTTACAGTGATAACTAAAGGTGAAATGAGCTTCTACTTAACAAAAGATCATTTTATATAATTTAGTTCAAAATTACATATTTTTAAAATCAAATTTTAATGATAATATAAATTTGAAAAATTCTTCAGATTTCAGGGGGAATTATGACCTGGACAGGTTTGATAAGATTCACACAGGTGCATTGTGATTTATTAATGCATGTTAATGAGTCGTGTGAATGTGAGGTCAGAGGTCAGCGGAGTGAATGAGGTCAGAGGTCAGAGGTCAGTAAAGCGCCATGATGAGCTGCTGATGCAGACACACACACACAGAGACGGACAGACGAGTGCAACACTCACTCTCTCTGAGGTAGTGCAGGTGCGACAGCAGGATGTCGGCCGTGTAGCTGCTGGTCAGACGCTGGACGTCATCTTTGGTCATCTTGCAGAGCTCCTTCCCATCGATGCTGTGGAAGAGAGACACATCCACCTCGGGCAGCCCGTACTCCTTCACGGCCCATTCCAGCCACTGACGCACGTGATCCGCCGACCACAGACTGGGATCTGCAGACCGGAGCCAAAGTTACTCACACTTTTATTCATTTGATTTGATTCATTTGAACATTCTATTAAAATAGTATAGTTATTCCATCATATTTAAAATATATAAATGGATTTATTGCAAAACACAGACTAATCAAGTGCCATTAAATTGCTCTTCTTGACCTTTTAATCCTAATTCCAGTTCAATTAGACTGAACTTTACTCATAAAGTGAACTTTACTGGGGCAGTCGTGGCCTAATGGATAGAGAGTCGGACTTGTAACCCAAAGGTCATGGGTTCGAATCTCAGGTCCGGCAGGGATTGTCGGTGAGGGGAGTGAATGTCCAGCGCTCTCCCCACCCTCAATACCACGACTGAGGTGAGACCCTTGAGCAAGGCACCGTACCCCCAACTGCTCCCCGGGCGCCGCAGCAATGGCTGCCCACTGCTCCGGGTGTGTGTTCACGGTGTGTGTGTGTTCACTGCTGTGTGTGTGCACTTGGATGGGTTAAATGCAGAGCACAAATTCCGAGTATGGGTCACCATACTTGGCCACATGTCACTTCACTTCACTTCACTTCATAATTCCACTGCTAGTCAACACAGATGCAAAGCATTGACTAATGGCAGAACTAATCGACTAGTTGTTCATCTGAAGGAATCTGTGGGGTGTTTGAGCGTCTCTGATCACTATCACGCATCCGGTCTGAGCTCCTCCTGAACATTCTTTTGCGCCGCGTGTCTATTGTCCCATTTCATGAGAGGGAAAAACAGGATGTTGTTGCTGCACAGCATCACTGTCCCTTACAACTGAGCAGGAAGTTACACAGAAACTATTACTCAAGACATGAAACCTGCATACAGCACACACACACACACACAGGGTGAGTGTGTGTGCGTGCGTTTTCATGATTTATGAGGACACAAATTTGTATAATGACATGGGTATTACACTGGTATTATGACGTAAACATGAAATATGAGTCCTCATATTTAAAATAGCTTTAAAAACATACTAAACAATGTTTTATTGAAAATGTAAATGTGTGTGTCTGTGTGTGTGTGTTTGAGTGTAGACAAGTAAACAAAATTTTGAGATCTTGCCTCAAAAATCTTTACAGTGTGTTTTTGATGGTAAGAAATGGCAAAGCAACCAAACAGGTGTCGCACTTTACCATCTAACAGGAGAGCAAAGGCATTTTGTTTAACAAAATCACTATTCATTGTAAAAAGTGCTGACCTGCAATTGCTAACTTAAAAAGCTATTTCTGCTTGATTTAAAACATAAAACGTAGTTCTTGCCATGAAAAATACACTGCAATAAGATTTTGGATGTCAAATTTTTTTTATGTTAATTGTTGCATTGAAAATCTTCAGTTGGTTCAACAACTAAAGAGTCAATGTTAAAAGACATTCATTCAGTTCACAAAATTTAATTGAGCCAACTGAACATTTTTCAATGCAGCAAGTAAAGAGTTTTGATGTCCAAAAAAAGGGTCCCCCCATTAGATGGTAAAGTGTGACACCTGTTTGGTTGCCTCTACATTTAGCAATATATCTATCTATTTCTGATAAACTTATTAACTTGAAAGTTTTTCTGAGTTAATCAGTGATGTGAGTGTGTGTATTACCTGCAGGTACGATCACTCTGCGTTCATTGGTGATCATGTTGGGCGGCGGCATGTGTTTGTCCTCCATGTAGTTGCTGTACATCACTGGAACGTTCGCAGATGGAGAGATTTTACCTTTGACCACTGGACAGTCATCAGGAGAATTTCTGCACACACACACACACACACACACACACACACACGGGTCAGATGTGCATCTTTTGAAGGAAATATCAGTGTTTGCAAGAAGAACTCGGGATGCAAATATTTTGCTTTCAGAAACTGAATGCCTTCAATTCATGCAAGTCAATGAGAGATTATCAAACTATCAAATTAAAGGTAATATAAAAACAAAAACAGACTGAGATGATCTACAAAAGTAAAAATAAACTTTTGGGGTCAGTATGAACTTACTACTTTTATTCATCAAGGACAAATTAAATTGATAAAAAGTGACAGTAAAGACATTTATTATGTTACAAAAGCTTCTTTTTTAAAATAAATGCTGTTCTTTTGAACTTTATTCATCAAAGAATCCTGAAAAATAAAATGTGTCAGTTTCCACAAAAATATATACTGTTTTCAACATTGATAATAATCATAAATGTTTCTTGAGCATCAAATCATCATATCAGAATGATTTCTGAAGGATCATGTGACACTGAAGACTGGAGTAATGATGCTGAAAATTCAGCTTTGATCACAGGAATAAATTACACTTTACTGTATATTCACATAGAAAACAGCTGTTTTGAATTATAAAAATATTTCACAATTTTTATTGTATATTTGACTAAATAAACGCAGCTTTTGTGAGCAGAAGAGACTCTTTCAGAAACATCTTACCGACCCCAAACTGTTCAGCCAGATTTAGTGGCAGTAATTTGTGGAGAATAAGAAGAAGAGCAAGTGAATGTTTGAGGAGCGTCAGTGCAGCAGCACAAAAACACACACAGAATATGTTGCTGTCCAGCGTTTCTTCACATGACTCATTATTCTCACACGAGGACACAGATGTGAGGGATTCTGCTGGAATGTGCCATCAAACTCCACATCAACAGCCCACAGGCTTCAGACGAGTCCCGCTCATGTGTCGACCAACTGTTGGGCTCGTGGAGACGGAAAGTTCAACTCATGGAGCTCCTGAACTCACACGCATCCATAAAACACCAGATCAGCTTCTGTCAAACCTTGATGAGTTTTAATCATCAGAGCAACTGAGAACGGCTACACAACACACACATGATAAAATGTTCAAAAATGGTTCAAAAATATTCAAAAATCGAAAGCTGATTTCCATCTGGTGAGGAACACATTATGATGATCGATGACTCTTTCATTGGATTTAACAGTCTGGGCAGAAGATCAGTGGATCATCTTTCCCTGAAATCACTCTGATTGTGGAGAGCCGCCACACGGCCACATGTTCAGAGCGACTTCTGTCTGGCTGTCACTCAAACACAGAACATCTGAGTGCGTCACGTGACTCACCTGGACCCGTTCACCTGCGCTCCACACTCCATCTTGACGGTGACGCGTCCGTGGGGCGGAGCCAGCCAGTCCTGCTGATGCACTCTGGGACTGAGTTTGCTCTGGCCGTATTCACCGGCGGCGGAGGCCGTCATGTCCGCTTTAGAATGAGACGGTCCGTACGAACACTCGAATAAAGACTGATCCTCACTCACCACCGACAGCGCCTCCTACAGGACAAACACACACAGTCAATGTCTCGCTGATGAGCACTTTGGAAGCGTGTTTCTGAATTGTGAGATTAAAAAGTCTTTCATAGTTTTGTCAGTGTTTCTGAGCTGTGATTGTGAAGAGTGTGTAGGGGTTCTGTCCATCAGCTGCTGATTGGATGTTGAGAAGTGGGCGTGGCTCTAAAGCTTGCAGGGGCGGAGTTTAAATGCACCAGAGTCTGTCATGTGTCACTGGAAGATCCAGTTATGACATTCTGATTGAACACTACGAGGTGTAAAAATATATGCAGTCTAGCTGAAATATTACTAACAATATCAAAGTTATTCTTACGTTTACTTGATAGAAATCAGTGGAAGGACTGTAGTAGATCGAGTGCGACAGGTTTATCAGATCATGTTGATCATTTAGAGGCCTTAGAAATGAGCTTTATAGGGTTAAAGACTTATAAAACAGTTCCACACGCAGAAAACGAGAAATATCTGCCATGAGACTCAGAGAAACACCCTGCGTTACTGCGGGCAGCTCCTCTGGGATCAGCAGGAGGAAAAGGAAATGATGTCGGAAACCAGATGAATCTGCAGGCCGCTGATAACGGAGCTGTGAAGCCCATTACTGGCCGAGCGGGTCAGAGCAACCTTCACACCTCCTAACCTTCATCAGTCTGTGCGGCTTCATGAAGCACATTCAGCTGCTGGAAAACATCAGCATTAATAAAGCTGTCAGAGCGCAAGAATGTGGAAAGTCATATTCACTCTGGCTCTCAGAGCGCCAGCGCTGCATCAGACACGACCGTACGAAACAGGCCAATCACAGACGGCAAGAGCCGCCCATCATGGGCTCTCAGCCAATCAGAGGCAAGCACTGCAGTGATTGACAGCTGCACACCTCTGCCAGAGAAAACCAGTGATAAAACACACTTCATATTCAGTGATATTATTGATCTGACACTGTCAGATGGGAACAAAACTGAACTGATCTGAATAATGACACTCTATAGCTGCTCTATAGCTTAAACATTGAATTGAACTGAACATTGAACTGAATTGAATCAGCATTGAACTGAAACAATATTGTACTGAATTGCATTAACACTGAACTGAATCAACATTGAACTGAATTGAATCAACATTGAACTGAATTGAATCACCACTGTACTGAACTGAATCAACATTGAACTGAATTGAATCAGCATTGAACTGAATCAATATTGTACTGAATTGCATCAACACTGAACTGAATCAACACTTAACTGAATTGAATCAACACTGAACTGAATTGAAACAATGCTGAACTGAATTAGATCAACATTGACCTCAACTGAATCAACACTAAACTGAATTCAACCAACACTGAACTGAATTGAAACGACACTGAAATGAACTGAATCGATATTGAACTAAATCAACACTGAACTGAATTGAATCAACTCTGAACTGAATCAACACTGAACTTAATTGAATCAAAAATTAACTGAACTTAATCAACACTGTACTGAATTGAATCAACACTGAACTGAATTGAACCAACACTGAACTGAATTGAATCAACAATTAACTGAACTCAATCAACACTGAACTGAATTGAATCAACTCTGAACTGAATCAACACTGAACTTAATTGAATCAACAATTAACTGAACTTAATCAACACTGTACTGAATTGAACCAACACTGAACTGAATTGAATCAACACTGAACTGAATTGAACCAACACTGAACTGAATTGAATCAACACTGAACTGAATTGCATCAACACTGAACTGAATTGAATCAACAATTAACTGAACTCAATCAACACTGAACTGAATTGAATCAACACTGAACTGAATCAACACTGAACTTAATTGAATCAACAATTAACTGAACTTAATCAACACTGTACTGAATTGAACCAACACTGAACTGAATTGAATCAACACTGAACTGAATTGAACCAACACTGAACTGAATTGAATCAACACTGAACTGAATTGCATCAACACTGAACTGAATTGAATCAACAATTAATTGAACTCAATCAACATTGAACTGAATTGAATCAACACTGAACTTAATTGAATCAACAATTAACTGAACTTAATCAACACTGAACTGAATTGCATCAACACTGAACTGAATTGAATCAACACTGAACTGAATTGCATCAACACTGAACTGAATTGAATCAACAATTAATTGAACTCAATCAACATTGAACTGAATTGAATCAACATTGAACTGAATTGGATCAACATTGAACTGAATTCAACCATCACTGAAATGAATCAAAACAACACTGAACTGAATTGAAAAAACACTGAACTCAATCAACATTGAACTGAATTAAATCAACTATGAACTGAATCAACACTGAACTCAATCAACATTGAACTGAATTAAATCAACTATGAACTGAATCAACACTGAACTGAATCAATATTGAACTCAATCAACATCGAACTGAATTGAATCAACACTGAACTGAATTGCATCAACATTGAACTGAATTGAATCAACATTGTACTGAATTGGATCAACATTGAACTGAATTCAACCATCACTGAAATGAATCAAAACAACACTGAACTGAATTGAAAAAACACTGAACTGAATCAACACTGAACTGAATTGATTCAACACTGAACTCAATCAACATTGAACTGAATTAAATCAACTATGAACTGAATCCACACTGAACTGAATCAATATTGAACTGAATTGAAACAGTGAACAGAATTGATCTAAATAATGACACTATTGTCTTTTAGAGCTGATTTACAGCAGAATTTAAATTTGTTTCATAATTGATGAATTTTGCAACATCAGCAGTCATTGAACTGAACTGAATCAAACTGAATTAAATTGATCTGAATAACGATATCACACTGCAATTCCTCAGTGTTTTCCGGTACAAACACCGAAACATTCTTAAATCAAGATACATTTACTGGAGAAACAAAATGACTGAAGATATCGAGTCTTGTTTTATATTAACACGGTTATTTTCCTGTTTATTACTGGGAAGCTTCTTTGAAACAGTCTGTACTGTATAAAGCGCTGCTTGACTTGATCAACAGAGAGTTTGAGCGCATGAAGCTCGAGTGAAATAGAGGTTTTTCAGAATAAAAGCAGGAGTTTATGTGGAGCTCAATGAGCGCCTGGGTTCATTCATGCTGCGCTGCACAGACAGGAAGTGCTCTGCCACCATTTCCTGCATTCCTGACAGCACGGGATAACAGGGGCTGGGAATGGAAAAGAGGAAAAAGCCCATCCGTCGGCATTCGTGAGGCCTCTAATGGAAGATGTGGAGGAAGACGCCCATCGTTAACACCGTTAACCTCAGAGCAACATCAACACAACACTTTCCATTCAGCCCGTTTCTACACTCCACCCTCTCACAGCTGATGCGTGCGATTGTTCCTGATCTTCATAAAGATTGAACCTTCAACCAATGACGTGAGTGTGGGGCGGGGCTATCCGCTTGACTGACAGACGGGGGGAGTGTTCAGGAAACCTGTTTGAACTCAGTCAGAAATACTTGTTCTAAATAAATCAGAATGATACTGTAAACGGGAATGGAAAGATCAGCCTGTTTGTGTTTGACTTCAGCGTCAGAAGCGCATGTTTGTCTGACTCTCAGATAAAATCATAAATCTGACTTTCAAATAAAGCTGAAGGAAACATGAAGAGAAAAACAGAGATGTGATGAGTTTCTCAGTCAAACGTCTGTGCGAATCATCTGCATGTTCAAACACACGTCTGTTCACATGTGCCGCCGATCACGTGATGATGCGATTATGAGCCGCTGGATCTTAAAGGGACAGTTCACTAGAAAATGATCATCCTGTGTCTCTCACTCATGTCATTCAAACCTGTGGGGTTTCTTTTTTTATTTTGAAGAACATTGGGAACCAAATAACATTGGACCCTATTGACTTTCACTGTATGGACAAAAAACGCCGAGAGATTTCCATCTTTTTTGCAGTGAACGATGATTTTTAATTTTTAAAGTCTTCCCAGCTAACAAAATGTTCTAAGAATGTTTTCCCATTAAGTTCTGAATGTTCTCTGAACGTTGAAAACATCTGATTTATTAAATGTTTTAAAAACATTTTTTCTTGGTTATGTGAACGTTAAGTGCGAA
This sequence comes from Anabarilius grahami, assembly GCA_003731715.1. Taxonomy (NCBI): domain Eukaryota; kingdom Metazoa; phylum Chordata; class Actinopteri; order Cypriniformes; family Xenocyprididae; genus Anabarilius; species Anabarilius grahami. The sequence goes on from RJVU01075100.1 coordinate 212,756, forward strand.
CGTTACTTTTGAATGTTCTCTGAACATTCTGAAACAATTAAAAAACGTTAAACAAACATCCAACTAAAATGCTTCAGGAAAAACGTTCCATGAACGTTGTATAAATGTTCTGAGAACACTATTAAGACCAGATAACTTTCTATTGACGTTACTGGAAGAACGTTCCCTGTTCATTTCTGTGTATTATAGAGTTACATGTTTAGAAACAAAAGAAACCAAACTGATGTATGAAAACTAGAAAACTTTTCCTTTCTGAATAACGTCTCACAGAGCAGATCTCAGTACAGACATGAAACTTGTGTTCAGAAGCGATAAAACAATGACCTTTACATAAACAGCCACTGTCTTTAAAACTAGTTTGACTTTTACTTTTTTAGACTCTTACTTTTCAACCTTTTTTATGTAACAAAGTTACGACCATGTTGAAGACAGAATGACTAACTTTTCAGACTAGTCTAAGCAGTTTATGCGCTCGGCCACAGATCTGACGCAGATGCAAAATACATAGAATTAGTGAAGAGAATAAAATACTCAACTAACGGCCAACAACATAAAACACTAAATTTACGCAAACACAGTTATTCGTTTAGTCCAGTCTGTTAATCAGTCTTTCTGCAGTTGTTTCATAATTGATGAATTTTGCAACATCGACGTTTGCATCATTGATTCTGTTATTTTCCTGTTTATCACTGTGAAACAATCTGAATAAAGCGCCGTAGAAATAAAGCTGACTGGACTAAAAGTCCTAAAAGTTACGTCCAGCCTTAAAGAAGAAAGAGACGACTAACTTGTACAAGTCGAAGCGCAACTGACCACAGATTTGACCAAAAAATCTAATCAAACATGAACATCACACACAAACTCTCAGTTTAGAGCAGAAGATGAACAGAAATCATCAGCTCACAGTGAGAAAAGGAAATCTAGTAGTTTGGGTGTCACCCGTTCATCCTGACGAGCGTCTAACGAAGCAGTCGTCTTACCTTGATGGTGCTGGCCATGGCGGAGCAGGACGAGCCCGTCTTCGGCTCGAGCGTGTGTGTGTGTTTACGGCGGCGTGTGTTCGCTGCGGTTCTGCCGAACGCGGTTTGGAGCGGATGAGATTGTGCTAAAGCTGGAAGTGAAGTCAGCCTGAGCAGGAAGAGCTTTCTATTGGTTCTGGACGCCGCAGCTCGAAGAAACAGGATATTTGGGAGAGCAGAGATAAGCTGAAGTCAAACAATGATGTTTTTCTGGACGCTGCATGAATGTGTGTGAGACGGAGAGAGAGAGACAGATGCAGACAGACAGACAGGATGCAGATGTGTGTTACAGAGCTGCTCTGACCTCTGACCTCTGACTCTCTTCAGGTGTGATGAGCGGTTTGAGTTTCAGACCATCGGAGTGAGGAGCTTCTGAGAGCCAGTCTGAGGGTCAAGACTCGGTTTTAGGGTTAAGATTAGAACGAGGTTAAGGGTATGTGTGTGTGTGTGTGTGTGTGTATCAGGGTGTCTCTCCTGTGTTCAGTGATTTCATCACACTAAAGTGTCTCACTGTGACTTCCTCATAATAACTGATGTTACTCAAGAGCATCTGCTGCTGATGAACACAACACACACACGCTCACACTCACACAAACACACACTCACACACACACACACACTCACACACACACACACACACACACACACACACACACACACTCACACACACACACACACACACACACACACACACACACACACTCACACACACACACACACAC
>RJVU01075100.1:220531-230576 GCA_003731715.1 Anabarilius grahami
AGATAGATAGATAGATAGATAGATAGATAGATAGATAGATAGATAGATAGATAGATAGATAGATAGATAGATAGATAGATCTGAGTTCACCTACATTGTGGGGAGCAGCCAGTAGTCCCCATGGGGGAAATGGATTAATAAACATACTAAATGATGTTTTTTTGAAAATGTAAAAATGCAGAATGTTTCCTGTGATGGTTAGGTTTAGGGGTAGGGGTAGTGTAGGGGGAGAGAAAATACAGTTTGTACAGTATAAAAACCATTACGCCTATGGAGAGTCCCCACAATGATAGTGAACCAGACGTGTGTGTGTGTGTGTGTGTGTGTGTGTGTGTGTGTGTACCTTGTGAATGACTGGTTCTGGTTCTGCTCCAGTCTGGATCATTTCCGCCGGCAGACATCAGACATCTGACCACAGCAGCCTAAAACACACACACACACACACACACACACAGATGGATAAACGCTTTCAGCATCAACACTGTTGGATATTCTGTCTGTGTGGAAGTCTGTGTTCAGCGTAGGACAGTTATATTATTTTTATAGTTAAAAACTCCTATCTATATCAGGGTTTTCAAAACTAGCACATTAAAAACTGTCCAGTTCTGTAAATTCAGCCAATCAGGTGAGAGTTTCCCACGCTGAGCTGAAGTTTTGATCTTTTCCATCTCATCAGTTTCTCTCTGAAGACAGTAATGGCCACAGATTCAGCGACGGTCATCACAACTGAACTATAAACCAACATCTACTAACCGAAGCCTCGTCCAACAGGCTCCTGAAACACATCTGGAGCAGCAGCAGGATAATTACAGCCTCGTGAAATCAACACCGTCAAATCAGCATCAAACGCCAATCAAATCTGAACTTCAGCAGAAAAATAAAGTGGAGAAACTGCATGAAAGACGAGCCTGTGATGATGACGTCACTGCGTCGATTATCTCATTACGGGAACGATTTCAGCGTTAATATTCCTGCTGTGTGTGTGAGTGTGTTATTAATGAGTTTAACACACACACAATCAAATGAACACAATACTGAGCTACTTAAAATAACACAACCTCTAATTCTGCTTTGGCTCAGTGTGTGTGTGTGTGTGTGTGTGTGGTCCTATCAGATGCCTGTAATAGTCCGTAAAGAATTACACCACTTAGCATATTTTCAGCAAATTAGCCATGTGTGTGTGTGTGTGTGTGAGAGTGTGTGTGTGTCTGTGTGTGTGTGAGTGTGTGTGTGTGTGTGTGTGGCGTTTGGCCGACAGTCTGTTTATTCTCAGAGAATCGTCGCTGCCAGTCTGCGGTCAGCCGTTCCTCTCTTCTGATTGGACAAGAGCCATTCAGTGGGTGTGTCTGGAATAACATTCTAACACACTACGCTCACTACTTCTGCAGTATGTAGTGCACATCATGAACAACTTCTAAATGAAACCTCAGATGTCTGCAGCAAATGTGAGCATGTTCTGTGAAAACGTTCTGAGAAGATGTTTTAGTTAGCTGGGCGGGTCGCCGGAGATTAATAATCAATTATTATGCAAATGATATTCATATTTCAATGAGAAGCACATCTATACGAGAGGAAAATAAGAGCTCATCTTCACTGAGATCCACCTGACAGAGTTTCCCACAATCCCGCTCTTCAGCTGCGGTGGGTCCCGCGTCTCGCCTCACGGTTCGGCCAGAATCGCTGGCGTAAATAAACTTCACTGAGGTTTTGTCACCAAAGATCACAACTAATGTGTGATGGAGCTGCAGCGAGACTGGAGTCCAGGAAAAACACACGCGTGTCCAAATGAGCGAGTTCTGACTCACAGCGCTTCTGTGTACCGTCTGACCCAGATACAGCGTCCAACACCAGCACTGCTGAGCACTGATCAACTGCAGCTCAGCTCAGAATGTCAAAAGAAACAGAATCCACAAAATATCAGCGTTATTTTAGCATCATTCAGATTATTATTCATATTTTTCATTCAGTTTTTATTTTTATATTTTGTTTTCATTGTAATTTTGTTGTGTTGGTTTACTTGTAATTTTCATACATTTTAGTTTTTTAAATATGTCTGTAGAGATTTTATAAATTTTATTTCAGTTTTAGTTTTACTTATTTTAGTACATCAAGTTAAACTAAATAAACATGAGAAATTTACATTTATATTTTATATTATTTCACTTTATTTTATTTAAAGCAGCAAAACTGCTTTTCTAGTTTTAGTTTCAGTAAACTATAATAACTAATGTTTCACAAAAACATTATTAAAGGATTAGTTCACTTTCAAATTAAAGTTTCCTGATAATTTACTCACCCTCATGTCATCCAAGATGTCCATGTCTTTCTTTCTTCAGTCGAAAAGAAATTAAGGTTTTTGATGAAAACATTCCAGGATTTTTCTCTGGATTCGACTTCACTGGCCTCCAGATGGTTGAAGGTCAAAATGACAGTTTACAGCAATTCCAGACGAGAAATGTAAGTTTTAACAATAAATGCTCATCTTGAACTAGCTCGCTTCTTCTTCTCTATTTGAATTCCGTCAGTGTAGAAACTGCTAAGTGTATTACTGCCCTCCACAGGTCAAAGTTTTGAACTAATTGTTATATACTTGCACTAGCATATTGTACATGACAATTTAGTTCAAACTTTGACCTGTGGAGGGCAGTAATACACTTAGCAGTGTCTACACTGTTGGAATTCAAATAGAGAAGAAGAAGAGAGCTAGCTCAAGATGAGCATTTATGGTTAAAACGTATCAAATTTTAATTTTTAAAAAAAAAATGAGCAATGGTTTCTCTAGATAAGACCCTTATTCCTCGTCTGGGATCGCTGTAAACTGTAATTTTGACCTTCAACCGTTTGGGCTCCAGTGAAGTCGACTATATGGATAAAAATCCTGGAATGTTTTCATCAAAAACCTTAATTTCTTTTCGACTGAAGAAAGAAAGACGTGAACATCTTGGATGACATGGAGGTGAGTAAATTGTCAGGAAATTTAAATTTTGAAAGTGAACTAATCCTTTAAATTGAATTACGAATAAAAAAAATAAAAAAAATTCCTTTTTTTTGTCAGCAACACAACTCTGCGTGACATTCATTTGTGGATCGCAAGACACATTTGTTGATATTTCTGAAACGTTTCGAGCATCAAGACATGCAGATAAATCCACAAATAGCTGGACTCCTCCCACCGTCCACTCGAGCCAATCAGATTACGGCCACATTACGCTTCAACCAATCATGTTTTGTTTTATAATCAGTGGTAGGGCTGCACGATTTATCGCGATAAAATCGCACGCGATATGGCAAAGGCTGCGATTATTTAATGCGCAGCTTGTCAGAGCTGTACGACTCTGTGATCAGTAGTAAATGCTTCTCCATCTGAAAGCCAGAGGGCGCTCTTGCGCAGAAACTCAAAATATGCCCTGCAGCAGAAGTAGATAACACGCATCATATCGCTGTAGCTTTGATTAATTAAACATGACTAATAAACACACGACTGCCTTATTCTGTGTAAGAAGCCACAAAATCTCACAGAAGGATGCTCAACTGTCTTTATGAAGTGAGTTTGGAGTAAAAACATGTTATTAAATGTTGTCTTTTGTTGGACAAGATGTTAATAAATGCTTCTCCTGTCTGGAAAGAAGTTTGACGCGTGTTGCTTTTTCAAATGTACATTATAAGCGACTCAAACTCGCAGTGCTTTCAGATGGATTAGCATTTGGAGCCATACTTCATTGACGAGCCGTGCATAAAAAAACAATCGCAGCCTTTGCGATTTCATAATCGCACTAAGAATCGCGTTTAAGCGATAATCGCGTTCAAGTTCAATGTTATTTTTCGTATCGTGCGATATATCGTGCAGCCCTAATCAGTGGTAATAACTTTCTACATTAGCTCAAATAGGAACAAGTGTAGGGTCCATAGTAAAAGATGTTTAAAAATTGGATTTCGTTAGATGTTAGACACCATACTTATATTTTTATTAGGGATGCACGATATATGAGCCACCATATCGGTATCGGCCGATATATGTTAATTTTTAATGTTATCGTTATCGGCCCGATAAGAAAATTTGGCCAATATATTAAAGCCGATAAATAATGGATTATTTCCTCCAGCTGAGACACTTCAGATGCACACTGATCATAATGATGGTTATGAATTGCTTGAAATATGATTGAAATCACTTCAAAAAGGAAAATACAGTTGCAGCGCAAATCTGTCATATAGGCTCCATGATATTATAATGAGAACATTATAATCGTGTGTTTGGGACATTGCTTTTAATGGTGAGACTTTTGTTTTTGTAATCAGGCTCTCAAAAATTATATACAAATTTGGATTTAGATTTATCGGCCAATATATCGGTTATCGGCTTTCAAATATAAAGAATTATCGGTTATCGGTATCGGCCAAAATGTTCATATCGGTGCATCCCTAAAATGTATTTACTTGTGTATTTGTTGTTTTTATATTGAATTTGGGGAAAAAATAAAAAATAACCACCTAGATATTCAGTCTCGCTCCACTTTGACCCCGGAGCGACGGATCGTCCCGCCCTGCGGCCCCTGAACACGTGATGAGGCTCACGGCCTGTAAAACACACACGCCTCAGCAGAGAGCGACTCTAAAATTAGTTTTCACTGCCTATAACAGCAGATTTACTGGCCGCTTTAATTGGCAGTCTGCAGCACGCGGACACAAAACAACAGCACTGGACGAGGACGGCTCACGTGAACGCGCGCATTAATGCACACACATGCTTTCAATCAGGCGGTGCTGCGCGCGCCAGCGCTCGGTTTACCGCTTCATTCCTGTCCTCCGCCGCCGCGCGCCTGCAGCTCATTCCTGGCTTTATCCGGTAGCTGTTAGCATTCACATGTGTCAGGGTGTGTTCCACAGAAATGCACAACAACCAACACACAGAACGATCAAGAAATGATCTCCTGCACCATTCACTCCGAGCACCAGTGTGCTTCAACACAAGTTTCATTTCTATAATGCTTTAAACAAAAATACATTTCACTAACATGCTATTTCTCAATGTTCTTTAAATGTTTTTTCTTGGTTCTACGAACGTTAAGGGAACATTCCATTGTATCATTCTTCAAACATTATGAGAATGTTACTTTTGAACGTTCTGAAACGAGTAGAAACGTTTGAAAAATGTTAGACAAATGTCCGACTGAAACGATTCAGAAATAAAATACATTATATTTTGAGAACATTATTAAAGACCAGATGACTTTGAACGAACGTTCTTTTAATGTTACTGGAAGAACGTTTGTTCATAACGTTGAGAGAACCTTGCCAGAACGTTCCCTGTCAGCTGTGAAAGCAGCTTCACAGTAATAAACAGGAAATTAATAGAATCAATTATGCAAAATTCATCAGTTATGAAACAAATTCAGTTTCAGCTCTACAGAAGACAATAGTGTCATTCCGTGTCAAATCAAACAAATTTCTGATTCCAAATATCCCTAAAACTGATTCAAATATAGATTTTTATAAACACTTTTGAGAGCAAGTTACTGTGCCTCAACTTTTTGGTACTCAGAGAGTTATGATTTATGAAATTCTTTTTATAGAGGGAAACGAGATTCATTTCTAGTTTAAACATGAATTATTCTTCAGACATTCCTCTTTAAACACAATAAATATCATCTGTGTGCAAAATGAACCATATTCGGTTTTCAATCACTGAAAATTAGTAAAAATCAACAATTAAAAAATGGAGCTGCTTTGAGATCCTCATAACTATGAGACTGAACTATATAGAGCCTTCAAAATGCAGATTTCAAAAGAAAAGTTAATCTAGAAGGATATTGAGATATCTTCTAGAGTTACAGGCATGACAACTTTGGAAAAGGAGTATTTATGGCACTCGGACAGGAATGTTGTATAGAATTGAGTTGATAGAAAAACACGAGACACATTTCTAGTTTCAACATTATGTGTTCTTCAGATACTCCTCTTTAAAATAAAAAAGTATCATCTATATTCAAAGTGACCCACATTTGGTTTTTGACCACTGAAAATGTGTACAATTGACCAGTTTACTCATGGAGCCGCATTAAGATCTTCAGATCTCTGGGATTGAACCATCGAGGGCCTTTAAAATGAAGAAATCAAAAGTATGCACTGCAATGCAACAGCACATTATTGATTTACACATTAAAAACACACTTTCTTAAAGAAGCCAAGATGTTCTGCTCACTATACTCACACAGATACTCCCTAAAAGAGACTCAAACTGACCCTACAAGTCATTTTTACACTCCTCTAATTTTGCTCCAAATCTCAGGTGAAAATGGTCATTTTGACCCTCTATAAAACATGGATAACTCAGTAAATATACATCTGTGACATTTAATATTTTGGCTTTCATCACTATTTATGGTTGTATTTCTACAGAAAAAATATTAACAAAATCACAAATTTAACCCGGGGACATTTCCAAAATTTGGTTGATTTGAGACGGAACGACCCAATAGTGTCATTATTCAGATCAAGTCAGTTCAGGTTTTGTTCTCATCTGATTCAATCAAATCGATAATATCACTGAATATTAAGTGTCTTTTAAAGCTCAACAAATCAAGACAAAGGAAGCAGATATTATGAAGAACGCTGAAGCTCATCGACTTCAATGTCAGGACAAAACACACGACATTATAGATGAAAACTAACAAACTGACAGTTACAGTAAACATCAATGGAATAAAATAAAAAAATCACACAATGAAAGTCAAAGTGCTCTAAAACAACTCCCTGTCGACTTTCATTATACGGACGAAAAAGCACATTTTGTGTTCCACAGAATCAAAGTCATACAGGTTTGGAACGACACGAGGGAGAGTAAATGATGACAGAATGATGATTTTTATCCTTCATTATATCAGCAATGTGTCAATAACCAACAGAACTGATGTTTAAACTAGTAATAATGACGTTAAATGTTATAACTGACTGCAGTATAAAGATGATGGTGACAGCAGATGTTTGTCATTATTAGCTCTGATAAACACACACACTTACAGCCCTGATAACACACGTTTGATATCATCACTATACTCACCTATACTGCCTAACAGACTCAAACTGACCCCACAAGAGGAGCTTCACACACTCTTCATCTCTGAAGTCTTTCAGTCTTTCCACTTCAAAATGTCACAATGTGTTACTTGCTATTTTCTGTGATTATTTGAGAAATTTACTGGCAGATTCCGAGAGCAAGTTGTTTGACAGTAAATCAGATTGTTTTAGGCGTGAGATGAAGACGCTGCTGTAGGGAAAACAACAATAAAAACTGGTGGTTTTGCAGTTCCAATACATTGATATAATCAAAAGAAAAATGGGGGAAAAAAATAGGAAAACGGTCAAAAAACCAACTTTACAATTTTCAGACCACTTGAGACGGACCCTGTTTTATTATGTAGTCTATTACATACGTCCTCTGGTTTATTGTGACAAAAACAGGTTTATAAGAACAAGATTGTGCCCGATGTGACGCTCAAACACAATCACGGCTCTTTGAGAGAAAATTGCAAACAAAAAAGCACGTTCGGTGATTCATTTGCAAACGGCGTGAAGCCAAATACTGCAGCCGGCAAATCAGTCTCTGTGCAAGAGAATTATTCATATCACACGGAGAAAATATGGAGAGGAAATAGATCAAATATTTTATTTCAGCATCCTCCCTGTTTCAGATTAGCCTGATTTACAGACAGAGAGAGAGAGAGACAGACGCTCTGAATCTGCAGCTCCACGACTCATAAATCACACAGAATCAGCCACATCACCAATGAAACCATCTGATTCACTCCCGAGCCAATAAACGACGAGACTGAAATGAATCACTGCAGCTTTTACTGCTCATTTATCCTCTAAACCACACTAACCTCTGCGCACTAAAACCGCTCTGATATTATTGTTGTGCACTGAATATGTTTAATATTATATTTCTAATAATGCTGCAGTGAGACTCCATGATTCTGACGCATATTCACACTTTACAGACGCCAGAGAAATATGAGAAATACTGAGACACAATTCAGGACAAATGAACTTCACATTTCACACACTGAAGAGTAAACAACGACTGAACACACATTAGTTTCAGAGTATGAAAAAATGACAAGGATCAGTGTGATTTTTTCATCAAGGACGCATTAAAAGTGACATTACAGACAATTATAACATTACACTCTAAAAATGCTGAGTTAAAAACATGCCAAGTTGGACTGAAAAAGGACAAACCCAGCGGTTTGTTTAAAAATGACTATATGTCTGGATTAAAATGAACCCGAAATATGTTAGAAATAAAAATCAGACACATAATTACTAGAGGCAACAATAATAATCAAAAGGTGTACATTTATTAATAAGCAATATAATAAATGTTTATTGTTTATTATTCATTAAACTTATTATTAAATATACATTTCCAACATATTTTGGGTTTATTTTAAGCAAGAAATACAGTCATTTTTAAACATTAGTTGAGTTAAACTACCCAGCAGGAGAACATTTAACCCAATCACTGGGTTTGTCCATATTTAACCCAACTTGGGTTGTTCTTTTGAGCTTTAATGTTCTCAGAACGTTCCGGCAAGGTTCTCTCAATGTTATGAACAAACGTTCTTCCAGTAACGTTAATAGAACGTTTGTTCAGAGTTATCTGGTCTTTAATAATGTTCTCAAAACATTACTTACACATTTTTTTGAAATGTTTTAGTTGGACGTTCGTCTAACGTTTTTTAAATGTTGTTTCAGAACATTCACAGAACATTCAAAAGTAACGTTCCCATAATGTTTGAAGAATGATACAACGGAATGTTCCCTCAACGTTCACAGAACCAAGAAAAAACATTTTTAAAACATTTTAAAAACTGGTCATTTAGAGAAAATTCAGAAATAAAAATGTTGTGAATTAATGGGAACGTCAGCAAAACATTCTGAGAATATATTTTTGTTTAGCTGAGAAGAATCCTGAAATAAAATGTATCAGTTTTCCACAGAAATATGAACTTTTCAACATTGACAATAATCATAAATGTTTCTCGATCATCAAATCATCATATCAGAATGATTTCTGAAGGATCATGTGACACTGAAGACTGGAGTAATGATGCTGAAAATCACTGGAATAAATTACTCTTACTATATATTCACATAGAAAACAGATATTTTAAATAGAAATAATATTTCACTGTATTTTTAATCAAATTAATGCAGCTTTGGACATCAGAATATCTTAATGCACAGCAGTCTGAATCTCACACACTCATCATCCTCAGAAACACACACATCTGCTCCCTGAGGATCGAGTTCAGCTTCTGCTTTTTCCATCACTGGACAGACTGAGAGTTTCATTCATCCACTCACAGGTCATAATTCTGATATTAAGCCATAATACTGAAGGTATATCTGTGAGTTCAGAGCATCTTGACCTCTCTGACCTCAGGTCAGTGTGTGTCATGGTGTGTCAGTCTTTGTGTTTTCAGAAAGCATTTGTTCAGTATTAATCCAGCAGACAGTCGCAGTCCTGAGACTTTCATTCACTTATTTACCTTTATTAATGTCGTATCATCAATACTGTGACGTCAGAGCGATTCATTTATCTTTTCTGATCTCGCACAGACTCATAAACACACGCCAAAACACCAAATTAGACGTTTTTCAGAGGATTGTGAGCGGAGAAGTTTAGACTCGCGCACAGGCTGAAGTTTGTTGACACGAACATCAGAGCATTAAACCCGTGAGGAACTCACCATGAGGATGAGGATGAGGATGAAGATCTCTCAGCATGTCATCGGCTGGTTTGGTTGAGTTAGTGATGATAGTCTGAGCTGGAGCGCGTCTGAAGGGATCGGACACAGGCTGCGTGTCAAACTCTGCTCTGCTGCCTACACGGGCAGCACGCGTCACGTGTTCGCACTACGTACTGAGTACTGCTGTCAGTCAAGGCAGCGCGATCAGTTTGGAGACGCGTACAGTACAATTTATTACTTTATTCGATTATATTTGTAAATCAATTTGGTTTATGTTTATGGAATTTTAT
>RJVU01075100.1:243763-270201 GCA_003731715.1 Anabarilius grahami
ATTTATTTAAATAGAATATAAAAAATGGTTTTAGTCAATTTATTTTTAATCTAATGCATTAATTTATTATTCATTTTAATAAAATTTTATTTCTTGTTTTAATCAAGTTTATTTATTATTTTAATCTTATTTTTACCTTTTGTTTATCACAGCTTTTCTGTAAACGTTTCCCCTGAACCCCAGTGTGAAACCCCTATAAAAGATCTCTTTTCTGAAACTATCATGTTTTGATGAAACCCGTGCTGTAACTCTGCTGTGATCCTCAGGTGGCCCGTCGCTGGGGAAAGAGGAAAAACAAGCCGAAGATGAACTACGAGAAGCTGAGTCGAGGCCTGCGCTACTACTACGACAAGAACATCATCCACAAGACGTCTGGGAAGCGTTACGTCTACCGCTTCGTCTGCGACCTGCAGAATCTGCTGGGCTACACGGTGGAGGAGCTGCACAGCATGCTGGGAGTCCAGCCGGACACCGAGGACTGAAGCGAGAGCCGAACCCTCTGAAGTCGCGGTGCAGACCTCGCTGAAGGTCTCTTGTGTTGAACGGCCGTAGCGTTGAGCGTCTCTCGCTGCGGTTCTTCAGTCTGCGGTCAGCTGAGAACACTTTACTCTGGATCTGATCATTTGACACTGTGTTCTCTGAACCAGGTGATTCCTGTAATAATGTAGATTAAGGAAGAGGCGCGAGACGGAAGCCTTGGACACTGAGAGAGTTTATTTTCTGATGTAAGGACACGGCCGGGATTGCCTTATCCGAGATGTTCCTGTGTTTGAGAATCAGCGCTTTATTATTGAGAACAGGTTTGAAATCTCATCAGGTTGCCTTTCAGAAGGAGAGAGCATTATTAACAATCACTCTGAACTTTGATTTCGCTTTGATTTATATCAGATATTGGATCTGCTTCTGTTTTTCCTCCTATTCCTGTATATTTTGTGAGCGTTTCAGTAGAAACGATTGTACATGAGATGATTTGATGTTTATTTATTTGAGAATATAGCTGGTCTATGGAGGTGTTATTATGAACTGTTGTTTTGTTTTCGCTCAGGCCAAAGGGACGTGGAGATTTGACGTCTGAATGTTTACGTTTGTTTACCAAAGTTAAGGAATCTCAGCACGGTAAACTGCATGTTTTCTGGTGCAGAACATAAACCCGCTGTAATCGTCAGTGAATGTTTGCTTTCGTTTCGTACAGCGATGAATGTCTCGTTCTGTTCTCACGCCACTTTCAGGATCAGAACGACTGTTTGTCTGTAAATTTATGCTGTACATTTATCTGCGTTACTGTAGACCCAGCTGACAAAAATAAGGTCTGAGATTGTTTTTCTAACGTTTGCTTAAGTTATGAAAGCGTTATTTCTCTCAACATTCAAAACGTCTATATTTTAAATGTTTTAAAAACGTTTTTTTGTTATGTGAGCATTAAGGGAACATTTAAGATAACGTTGAATGAACGTTCTATTAACGTTACTGGAAGAACGTCTGAGAGAACCTTGCCAGAACGTTCCCTGTTCTCTGGGGAGATGATTATTATTCTCATCATTTACACAGAATTCATGTGATGATTCATCACTGCATCTGTAAGTGTTTATATGTGTGTATTTGATTGTTTTTCTATATACAGTTGCTCTTCAGAGCAGGATTATTTACAGATGATCTACGAACCAGAGATTTATTAATAAGCTGGAGTGTTTCTAGGGAGGATCTTCTGAATCATGATTATCAAACCTTTATTAGTCAAACCAGTGATGTTTGTGCTGAACGTCTTCTGAACCGACACCGGTGGAAACATGTTCAGCAGGAATGTGTGTGTGTGTGTGTGTGTGTGAGGCGTCTGACTCATGAGAATCTGTCCAGACGTGTATCTTTATGTCATTAACACACTGAACAGTTTAATATCTCTGTGAAACACAACAAATAAATTCTTGTTAAATGATGTGACGTGTGGAGACGTTTTCTCTCGAGATGTTCGACAGATTAAACGAGATTAGATCAGCGGTTCTCAACCTTTTTCACTCCAAGGCACAACATTATTCGATAAGTACATATAATCCCAAGTTAATATGTAAATAATTCCCGCCCAAGGCATTATAAGGGGCGGGGCCTGCTTGAGTTAGTTAGCAGTGTGTTGAAATGATGGCGGTGTGCCTTCTCTAAATTAATTACACAAAATAACAACACTTCTACTTTTTGAAAATGTAGAGCAAAGAATGTGCAATGGTTGTTGCTTTTTTTATGTTTTTAATTAATTTATGAAGCCATTGTAAACTTTATTTTTACATATTACATTTTTATATTATGATGCTATCGTATTCTTTGCATTTCAGCTCACTTCGTTGTAAATGTCACTGCTGAATACTTAAGTGTTGTGGTATTTCGCCATGTTTCTCACTGACACGCCCCCAACTCGTACAGATCGGGGTTTAAAGAAAATCCCGAGCTTCCCACTCGTATTTACGACATTGTGCTGGCGTTCCTGTGCGTTCAGCTCGTAAATACGATCTTTCCGACATGACTTGAACGCACCATATGTAGTGTGTTGAAACTGGCGGTTATGGTAAGGGGCGGGACATTTCCCAAACACCAATCACAACACACTGCTCCAGCCGACCAATCAGAGCACACTGTGCTTTTCAGAAGGAGGGGCTTCATAGAGACAGGAACTAAACAGAGCGTTACTGACAGACTGGGAAGAGAGGAGCTGCAACAATGAGGAAAATAATCAACCTGTTCTACAAGACTTTGTAAAGGGGGATAATATTTTTTTGCAGTTGAGGGGGTAAATCTTTATTTTTAGCTTATTTTAAATCTGGTTTTGTTTTATTTTCAGTCGTTTTAAGTCATCTTGAGACGCCTGCATTAGAAGAAGCACAGAAGCTTCTCGTTCAGTGTGTTTAACCCGCAGCTCTCACACATTAAACACACACAGCTGAGTCAACACTCAATCGATGCTGTCGATACACGGCGTTTGACCTTCACACACACACTTCACTGATGCTGTGTGTGTGTTAAAGGATTAGTTCACTTTCAAATGAAAATTACTCCAAGTTTTACTCGCCCTCCATCCACATCCATCCATCATAAACGTACTCCACACGCCTCCGGGGGATAATAAAGGCCTTCTGAAGTGAAGCGATGCGTTTGTGTAAAAAAATATATCCATATTTAACAAGTTATGAAGTAAAATATCTAGCTTCCGCCAGACCGCCTTCCGTATTCAACGTACGAAAAAAACAGAACTGGCGTCGCGTCAGTTAAGCTTTTTCCATTAGTTGGATAGGTGTCATGATCACCAGTTGGAGTGCCCTGGTTGGTCACTAGAGGGCACTCCGACCCGGACTGTTCCTCACCACACTTTTGGACTTCATTTCCCATAACCCACTTCCCGGACTCATTATCCCGTTTATTGCACCCAGCTGTTTTGTGTTTGATCATTTGTGTCTGTCTATTTATACCCTGTTTGTTTCTGCTTTTGTTCTTGAGGTTTCATTTATGGTCACCGGCTTCTGTTTGTTTTTCCCTGTTTTTGTATGCAAGTCGTGAACTAACTAAAAATATACATCTACAGAATGTGTCCAATAACTGAATAACAAGAGCTTTTCACACTGCTCATAATATATCCGGGGTTAACAATTAATCCTGGCTATTCATCATAATACATTCATAAACCCTGAATGGTCCTATTTGCATATTTGCGGTGTCAGTGCCATTGATTGGACGAATGCAGCACGTGACCTGTTTACACAAAGGCTTTTATCATTGCGCGGCCTCATATTATAATTTATAAATATTATAAAGTTTTTAGACTATCAGGTTTTTCCTGAATGGACTTTTCGGACCATAAAGGTAAGAATAAAACTCTTCTTTACTCTAATTTACGTGTTTTCCATCATCACCATTTGACATTTTTTCTCTCGAACACTGAAGCGATGTTTCCGTTTCCGTTACAGGGTTTCATAACCCGGGTAAAAAGTGGTGCTAATCAAAAAGATACCGATTAATTTGGATATATATCAGATACATACGGAAGAGAATTAGGGCCAAGCAATAATACAAAAATAAAACCATCTCGAGATTAAAGATGTTAAATTTCGAGAAAAAACCCGTTAAATTTCAAGAAAAAAGTCGAAATAAAATGTTGAGAATAAACTCATTAAATTATGAGAAAAAACTCGTTAAATTTCAAGATAAAAGTCGAGATAAAATGTTGAGAATAAAGTAATTAAATTACGAGAACATTTTTTTTAAATTATGAGAAATTAAATGACTTTTTTTCTCGTAATTTAATTATTTTATTCTCAACATTTTATCTCGTCATTATTCTCGAAATGTAATGACTTTTTTCTCATAATATAACGAATTTGTTCTCGTAATTTAACAAATTGGTTCTCATAATATAATGAATTTGTTCTCGTAATTTAACGAGTTTTTTCTCATAATTTAATGAGTTTATTCTCAACATTTTATCTCGACTTTTTTCTCGAAATTTAACAACTTTAATCTCGAGATGGTTTTATTTTTTTATTATTGCTTGGCCCTAATCCTCTTCCGTAGATACATGTCAATTTTTCTCAAGGAAAAAAATAACTTGTTAAAATAACTTATTTGTATAGGAACATAATAATAATAACGCTGACTCAAATTTATGGTCATTGAATGGCTTTTCTGAGGTAAATGTCACGTGACATCGTCCTCAAGCTGTTTTCTGCGGTTGAAACACTGATTGATCGATTATATGAGACACGAATCATTTCAGTAAGTTGTTCTTTATCTTTCAACATTCCTTCTGAAGTTTATTCATGTTTATTTACTGTAACTAGTAGTGAAGAGTTGAGCCGCTTGAACTGAGGCGATCTGCCGCCACACAATAAAGAGCGCCAAAATGAGAATGGAGGGAAATCGATATTTTAAACATAGTCCTACTGCTAATTTTACTCTGTTTATTAATGTTTTTACTCAACATTTGTGCAGTTTTTGGAGGATTTGTGATATCTTTTAAATTTATATAAATAAATAAATAAATAGTTTTATGCAAAAACAGCGTTTTATGTAAAATTCACTTTATAAAAGACCCACATTTCTAACTTTCATTCATGGGGATAACATGGATAATTTGACGTGGATTAGAGATGATTTTTGCCCATCTTTTGGAAAATGCAGTTTTAAAAGAGTTAAAAATGATCAGTTTATCCAGCAGATGCTGCAGAGCTCCACTATGTGCTGTTTCACTGACTGAAACACTCTTTCACAAGGATTTTCAGCTGGATTCATATCTAAATATTATGAAATCACAATTATGACAATAAAAACGACTTTGTCAAAGTTTAGCATTTTTTGTACTGAAAAAAATCAGTTTTTCAATAATATCATCAATAATGTAATCTCCAGAGACCCCGCTTAGAAACTGGACAAAATCCATTCTCAAAATCAGAAACAACACACAACACACACAGACAGAAATGAAGTGGCACACTTCCAACAATGCAAAAAACATCCTCAATACAAAATGGACATGCCCACACACACATGCGCGCACACAAAAATACAATTTTTTTTATTTTATTATTTTTATCATAAAATTATTATTGAAAAATTTATTTTGCCCTGTACAAAAAATGCTAAACTTTGACAAAAAGTCGTTTTTATTGTCATAATTGTGATTTCATAATATTTAGATATGAATCCAGCTGAAAATCCTTGTGAAAGAGTGTTTCAGTCAGTCAAACAGCACATAGTGGAGCTCTGCAGCATCTGCTGGATAAACTGATCATTTATTACTTTTAAAACTGCATTTTCCAAAAGATGGGCAAAAATCATCACTAATCCACGTCAAATTATCCATGTTATCCCCATGAATGAAAGTTAGAAATGTGGGTCTTTTATAAAGTGAGTTTTGTTTTTGCATAAAACTATTTTTTAATTTATTTATATAAATTTTAAAGATATCACAAATCCTCCAAAAACTGCACAAATGTTGAGTAAAAACATTAATAAACAGAGTAAAATTACATTGTTTTAAAAAAAAAAATATTATATTGTTACAAAATTACATTTTGTTGCCTGGGGTCTCCAGAGACCCCGAAGACCACGAGCGTAACTTTCTTTTTTTACACTAACATAAAAACAAGATATCATTCCAATTTTGTTTAATTTGAGCAAACGTCGTTTGGGGTGTCACAAGACCCTGAAGACCGCACAAGGGTTAAAGAGACAGTTCACCCAAAAATGATCATTCTGACGTCATGTACATGTCCTTCCAAACCTGTACGACTTCTTCTGTTTAACAGAAAAGAAGATATTTTGAAAAATGTCTGTATTTTATTTAATTTTCTCCCTCATACAATGAAGGTCAAATGTTGTTTAGACCTCAATGTTCTCAATGTAAAGTCATACAGGTTTGGAACGACATGAGGGGGAGGAAATGATAACTGTTGTAGCCATTTAAGAAAACGTATTTAGTTTATATTTTTGTTTCAGTATTATAATATTATTTATGTTTTAATCAAATAGGGCGTGGATGATTTTTGACCACTTCATAAGTTTGTTTGTAGTATTTCGTTTTTGTATAATTTATATCTTAATTTCAATCGATGTTTTATAAATCAATTATTTTGATAAAAAGCAACGCCTGGTGGAATAAAGTGCGTAACCAAAACACAAGCCCACTACCTTGAGAAAAAGCCGAAACAGTAACAGAATGTGTATTTTGGAGTGAAGTGAACAGATTAATAATCAACTGTAAAGTCAGACAGCCGTCTACTGTACTCACGTTCATCAGAGTGACTCATGGGTAATTCTGAGAAGCTCTTCAAGCTCTTTGTGGTTGTATATGAGTGTTGTTTGGAGAAGCCCAGCNCACACACACACACACACACACACACACACACTTTTCCCTGTAATGTAATAAAGGCCCGTCGTTAAAGTGGCCTGACGTCACGCTGCCATGGAAACCGAGCTGCCTTTCATTAAAACACTGAAGCGAGTCCCTGCGAGACTCTATTTCTTTATTCTTTATTTCACACAGAAGATCATTATTACAGAGAATCAGACATCAGCTGCTGAAACATCAGAGAAAAAACAAGATGTTTATGTTTTCATAAGCAGCGTTTGTGTAAAACTCATGGCCATGATCCATAATCATGTTTACAGTATTTCAAAAGCATTATTACACAACAAAGTAATGACCAGAAAAAGAAGTATGGGCTACAGTATAACAATAGAAATTACTATTATATAGTATTTTAATTTTAGTTAAAGTTTTAGTAATTTTGTTGTGTATTTTTGTAATTTTTAGTGACAACTTTTAGTTATTTTAGTACATCAAGGTAAACTTAATGAGAAATGTTGCCTTTGCAAATATATGAAATAAAATGTTTAAGGTTTTTTTTCTATATTTATTATTTTATTTTAAAGTGACAGTTTTTATATGGTTTTAGTTTCAGTATATATACTATAATTATTATAGTTTTGCACACGACTTGCTATTTCGTTCTCTTGTTTTGCTAAATGGCGCACACGACTTGCTATTTCGTTCTCTTGTTTTGCTAAATGGCGCGCACGACTTGCTATTTCGTTCCCTCGTTTTGCTAAATGGCGCGCACGACTTGCTATTTCGTTCTCGTTTTGCTAAATGGCGCACACGACTTGCTATTTCGTTCCCTCGTTTTGCTAAATGGCGTGCACGACTTGCTATTTCGTTCCCTCGTTTTGCTAAATGGCGCGCACGACTTGCTATTTCGTTCTCTTGTTTTGCTAAATGGCGCGCACGACTTGCTATTTCGTTCTCTTGTTTTGCTAAATGGCGCGCACGACTTGCTATTTCGTTCTCTTGTTTTGCTAAATGGCGCGCACGACTTGCTATTTCGTTCTCTTGTTTTGCTAAATGGCGCGCACGACTTGCTATTTCGTTCTCTTGTTTTGCTAAATGGCGCGCACGACTTGCTATTTCGTTCTCTTGTTTTGCTAAATGGCGCGCACGACTTGCTATTTCGTTCTCTTGTTTTGCTAAATGGCGCGCACGACTTGCTATTTCGTTCTCTTGTTTTGCTAAATGGCGCGCACGACTTGCTATTTCGTTCTCTTGTTTTGCTAAATGGCGCGCACGACTTGCTATTTCGTTCTCTTGTTTTGCTAAATGGCGCGCACGACTTGCTATTTCGTTCTCTTGTTTTGCTAAATGGCGCGCACGACTTGCTATTTCGTTCTCTTGTTTTGCTAAATGGCGCGCACGACTTGCTATTTCGTTCTCTTGTTTTGCTAAATGGCGCGCACGACTTGCTATTTCGTTCTCTTGTTTTGCTAAATGGCGCGCACGACTTGCTATTTCGTTCTCTTGTTTTGCTAAATGGCGCGCACGACTTGCTATTTCGTTCTCTTGTTTTGCTAAATGGCGCGCACGACTTGCTATTTCGTTCTCTTGTTTTGCTAAATGGCGCGCACGACTTGCTATTTCGTTCTCTTGTTTTGCTAAATGGCGCGCACGACTTGCTATTTCGTTCTCTTGTTTTGCTAAATGGCGCGCACGACTTGCTATTTCGTTCTCTTGTTTTGCTAAATGGCGCGCACGACTTGCTATTTCGTTCTCTTGTTTTGCTAAATGGCGCGCACGACTTGCTATTTCGTTCTCTTGTTTTGCTAAATGGCGCGCACGACTTGCTATTTCGTTCTCTTGTTTTGCTAAATGGCGCGCACGACTTGCTATTTCGTTCTCTTGTTTTGCTAAATGGCGCGCACGACTTGCTATTTCGTTCTCTTGTTTTGCTAAATGGCGCGCACGACTTGCTATTTCGTTCTCTTGTTTTGCTAAATGGCGCGCACGACTTGCTATTTCGTTCTCTTGTTTTGCTAAATGGCGCGCACGACTTGCTATTTCGTTCTCTTGTTTTGCTAAATGGCGCGCACGACTTGCTATTTCGTTCTCTTGTTTTGCTAAATGGCGCGCACGACTTGCTATTTCGTTCTCTTGTTTTGCTAAATGGCGCGCACGACTTGCTATTTCGTTCTCTTGTTTTGCTAAATGGCGCGCACGACTTGCTATTTCGTTCTCTTGTTTTGCTAAATGGCGCGCACGACTTGCTATTTCGTTCTCTTGTTTTGCTAAATGGCGCGCACGACTTGCTATTTCGTTCTCTTGTTTTGCTAAATGGCGCGCACGACTTGCTATTTCGTTCTCTTGTTTTGCTAAATGGCGCGCACGACTTGCTATTTCGTTCTCTTGTTTTGCTAAATGGCGCGCACGACTTGCTATTTCGTTCTCTTGTTTTGCTAAATGGCGCGCACGACTTGCTATTTCGTTCTCTTGTTTTGCTAAATGGCGCGCACGACTTGCTATTTCGTTCTCTTGTTTTGCTAAATGGCGCGCACGACTTGCTATTTCGTTCTCTTGTTTTGCTAAATGGCGCGCACGACTTGCTATTTCGTTCTCTTGTTTTGCTAAATGGCGCGCACGACTTGCTATTTCGTTCTCTTGTTTTGCTAAATGGCGCGCACGACTTGCTATTTCGTTCTCTTGTTTTGCTAAATGGCGCGCACGACTTGCTATTTCGTTCTCTTGTTTTGCTAAATGGCGCGCACGACTTGCTATTTCGTTCTCTTGTTTTGCTAAATGGCGCGCACGACTTGCTATTTCGTTCTCTTGTTTTGCTAAATGGCGCGCACGACTTGCTATTTCGTTCTCTTGTTTTGCTAAATGGCGCGCACGACTTGCTATTTCGTTCTCTTGTTTTGCTAAATGGCGCGCACGACTTGCTATTTCGTTCTCTTGTTTTGCTAAATGGCGCGCACGACTTGCTATTTCGTTCTCTTGTTTTGCTAAATGGCGCGCACGACTTGCTATTTCGTTCTCTTGTTTTGCTAAATGGCGCGCACGACTTGCTATTTCGTTCTCTTGTTTTGCTAAATGGCGCGCACGACTTGCTATTTCGTTCTCTTGTTTTGCTAAATGGCGCGCACGACTTGCTATTTCGTTCTCTTGTTTTGCTAAATGGCGCGCACGACTTGCTATTTCGTTCTCTTGTTTTGCTAAATGGCGCGCACGACTTGCTATTTCGTTCTCTTGTTTTGCTAAATGGCGCGCACGACTTGCTATTTCGTTCTCTTGTTTTGCTAAATGGCGCGCACGACTTGCTATTTCGTTCTCTTGTTTTGCTAAATGGCGCGCACGACTTGCTATTTCGTTCTCTTGTTTTGCTAAATGGCGCGCACGACTTGCTATTTCGTTCTCTTGTTTTGCTAAATGGCGCGCACGACTTGCTATTTCGTTCTCTTGTTTTGCTAAATGGCGCGCACGACTTGCTATTTCGTTCTCTTGTTTTGCTAAATGGCGCGCACGACTTGCTATTTCGTTCTCTTGTTTTGCTAAATGGCGCGCACGACTTGCTATTTCGTTCTCTTGTTTTGCTAAATGGCGCGCACGACTTGCTATTTCGTTCTCTTGTTTTGCTAAATGGCGCGCACGACTTGCTATTTCGTTCTCTTGTTTTGCTAAATGGCGCGCACGACTTGCTATTTCGTTCTCTTGTTTTGCTAAATGGCGCGCACGACTTGCTATTTCGTTCTCTTGTTTTGCTAAATGGCGCGCACGACTTGCTATTTCGTTCTCTTGTTTTGCTAAATGGCGCGCACGACTTGCTATTTCGTTCTCTTGTTTTGCTAAATGGCGCGCACGACTTGCTATTTCGTTCTCTTGTTTTGCTAAATGGCGCGCACGACTTGCTATTTCGTTCTCTTGTTTTGCTAAATGGCGCGCACGACTTGCTATTTCGTTCTCTTGTTTTGCTAAATGGCGCGCACGACTTGCTATTTCGTTCTCTTGTTTTGCTAAATGGCGCGCACGACTTGCTATTTCGTTCTCTTGTTTTGCTAAATGGCGCGCACGACTTGCTATTTCGTTCTCTTGTTTTGCTAAATGGCGCGCACGACTTGCTATTTCGTTCTCTTGTTTTGCTAAATGGCGCGCACGACTTGCTATTTCGTTCTCTTGTTTTGCTAAATGGCGCGCACGACTTGCTATTTCGTTCTCTTGTTTTGCTAAATGGCGCGCACGACTTGCTATTTCGTTCTCTTGTTTTGCTAAATGGCGCGCACGACTTGCTATTTCGTTCTCTTGTTTTGCTAAATGGCGCGCACGACTTGCTATTTCGTTCTCTTGTTTTGCTAAATGGCGCGCACGACTTGCTATTTCGTTCTCTTGTTTTGCTAAATGGCGCGCACGACTTGCTATTTCGTTCTCTTGTTTTGCTAAATGGCGCGCACGACTTGCTATTTCGTTCTCTTGTTTTGCTAAATGGCGCGCACGACTTGCTATTTCGTTCTCTTGTTTTGCTAAATGGCGCGCACGACTTGCTATTTCGTTCTCTTGTTTTGCTAAATGGCGCGCACGACTTGCTATTTCGTTCTCTTGTTTTGCTAAATGGCGCGCACGACTTGCTATTTCGTTCTCTTGTTTTGCTAAATGGCGCGCACGACTTGCTATTTCGTTCTCTTGTTTTGCTAAATGGCGCGCACGACTTGCTATTTCGTTCTCTTGTTTTGCTAAATGGCGTGCACGACTTGCTATTTCGTTCCCTCGCATTGCTAAATGGCGCGCACGACTTGCTAGTTTGTTCCCTCGCATTGCTAAATGGCGTGCACGACTTGCTATTTCGTTCCCTCGTTTTGGTAAATGGCGTGCACGACTTGCTATTTCGTTCTCTCGTTTTGCTAAATGGCGCGCACGACTTGCTATTTCGTTCCCTCGTTTTGCTAAATGGCGCGCACGACATGCTATTTCATTCCCTCGTTTTGCTAAATGGATTTACTTTTTTTCTTGCATGTCATGTGCGGGGCTCCGTAAATAAATATAAATATATATAAATATAAATAAATAAAAATGTTATGTCAGACATGTTGCGATTAATCAATTTGACTGCACTAATATATTTCTATCAAGATATAGATTGAATCAGTTCATGCATTCCCCAGGAATCAAACCCATGATCTGGCGTTGCGAGCACATCTCTGCTGTTTGATCTCGCAGCTGCTGCCTCAGTCAGACTCACATGAGCAGTAATGTGTCGACAGGCCGATCCTCTCACAGGTATCTGAATACGCCTCCGCTAAACACCCACACACACATTATCAGCACGTCTGATCGCAGACCTGCTGAACGAGCCTGAGACACAAACACAGCAAATGATTGACAGCGCAGGATTGTTTGTGCTTCTTGGGAAATGTCTTACTGGAGCGTCACTTACCGTCAGTTCGGCTGGAGGAGGGGTCAAGGCGCTCCTTCACAACACACACAAACACACACACACACTCTTAACCCTGAGATCCTCACATAAACACGTAGATTTACATGTTAGAGTCAGTCAATGTTAGTTTCGAATCGCCCTGTCGCTGAGATCTGATCTCAGAGCAGTTTATGTTTGTAAGACAGGAATGTAGTTGCAGAGATCATGTTATATTCACAGGACGGCCTTGAAGACGCTTCAACTTCTTCTGTTCAGATACAACAGTGAAACTATGAAAACCACAGCACTGTTGCTTGGAGAACATTTGCGCAATCTGAGACATGCGAGTTTCCCGCGGGGGGTTTATTGCGCCGGGCGTGTTGAAACGGCTGCAGAGGATCATGGATGTTCGGTGTGGTCAGACTGACGCATGTGAAGAAGAACACGCTTACTGATTCGATCAGGACTCAGGCAGATATGAATGAAGTCGTCATACGCTGTTTGTGTTAATGATTTATGTGAGATAATGTTAATGTAAACACAGACACACACACCTGCGTTTATGAGCCTTTATGACATTCAGCAGAACTCATTAAATCAGCAAACATGGGCCTCTGCCTTCCTGTACAGACGCTCAGCAGGGTTTCACCTAGTAAGGTGAGAGGCAGTAACTAACGAGTGTGTGTGTGTGTGTGTGTGTGAGGCATCAGTGCAGGGAATTCCCCAACAACACACACACACACACACACACACACACACACTGTGTTTGCCAAGTCAACTGTAACTATCATTCTTGCTCAAACTTTCCTGAGGCAAGTAAAAAAGATGTTCTTCAGGTAGATATAAATACATTTTAACTTATTCAAATCCTTCCAAACAGTTTCTCCACCAAACTTCTCAATAATGCTCGTCTGTGACTCTTTCGGCCACTAAACAACCACCCAGAACACGAATAAATGTTTTTCTAGTTATGCAAAGCCATAAAATATTTAACGGGCTAGATATTGGGATTACTGATTCTGATCCTTAAAGGATTAGTTCACTTTTAAATAAACTTTTCCTGATCATTTACTCTCCTCCATGTCATCCAAGATGTTCATGTCTTTCTTTCTTCAGTTGAAAAGAAATTAAAGTTTTTGATGAAAACATTCCAGGATTTTTCTCCATATATAAACCAGAAATGCTCTAGAAGAAGAAGAGAGTTCAAGATGAGCATTTCTGGTTAAAACTTATATAATTTTCAATTTTTTTTCAGAAAATGAGTGATGGTTTCACTAGAAACCACCAAACAGTTGAAGGTCAAAATTAGTTTCACTGCAGCTTCAAATTGTTCAACACGATCCCAGATGAGAAATAAGGGTCTTATCTAGTGAAACCATCGCTCATTTTCTGAAAAAAATTGAAAATTATATAAGTTTTAACCTTAAATGCTCATCTTGAACTAGCTCTCTTCTTCATCTCCTCTATTATAATTCCAGCAGTGTAGACGCTGATAAGCATAATACTGCCCTCCACAGGACAAAGTATATATACTTGCATATTGCATATAAAAATTAGTTCAAACTTTGACTTTCACTAGATAAGACCCTTATTTCTCATCTGGGATCGTGTTGAACAATTTGAAGCTGCAGTGAAACTAATTTTGACCTTCAACCGTCTGGAGGCCATTGAAGTCCACTATAAGGAGAAAAATCCTGGAATGTTTTCATCAAAAACTTTAATTTCTTTTCGACTGAAGAAAGAAAGACATGAACATCTTGGATGACATGGAGGAGAGTAAATGATCAGGAAAAGTTTATTTAAAAGTGAACTAATCCTTTAATGTCGTGGCCTTGGGATCGAGTGGTTGGGAATGCTGATCTGGGGTCACACAGGTGAATCAGAACATGATCAGACTCATGAATCAGTGTGTGTTCAGGGTGGCGTCACATAATCGAGCGTTGGTTCATGATGATGGTTGTGGAACTCTGGAATTCCTCTTTCGGGTCTGAACATGCTGACACACACGGGTCTGTGTTAGCAGAAGTGTGTGTGTGTGTGTGTGTGCGTTCATTAGCAGCATCGCAGGACGTGGGAAGATCTGCGATCTTTGACACGGACACACTGCGATTCTCACCGTCAGTGTGAAACATCTCACTGAATACTGACACACACACACACACACACACTCATTCATCAGGACAGATGAAGAGCTGAAGGATCGTCACATGGAGTCAGATTCACTGTAAATGATGCTTAATAATGTCTTCATGAATTGTGGGAATATTTAAATGGATTTTGCTGAGGATTCACTGCTTTAGTTCTTTTATAATATCTGCTAATCTACAAAAGTTTTCGAAATTATAATAAAATATTACTGAAATAAATTCTCAAATAAACAAAATAAAATAACTGCAATATGAATATAATAAAATCATATTTTTATAATTAACTAAATTATATTTTTAATCTATTTGTGTTTAATGCACTTCATGTATTCCAAAAAAAAGCAATATATTTTCTTTGTATTTTGTACAAAATAATCATATTCAAATCTTTGTGATAAACGGGTTGTGTCAAAAGTAATTTAAAAGTAATCAGATTTATTGATTGATCATCTGATTGTGATTATTCGATCCAATCACAATTATTTAAGATGACTACAATAATTGTGCAGTTGAGTAATTTCTCAAATAAGAAATGACCAAATAAAATAACTGAAATATTAAAGGGTTAGTTCACCCAAAAATGAAAATTCTGTCATTAATTACTCACCCTCATGCTGTTAAGATGCCGAACACAAATGAAGATATTTTTGATGAAATCCGATGGCTCAGTGAGGCCTGAGCAATGACGTTTCCTCTCTCAAGATCCATTAATGTACTAAAAACATATTTAAATCAGTTCATGTGAGTACAGTGGTTCAATATTAATATTATAAAGCGATGAGAATATTTTTGGTGTGCCATAAAAACAATAACGACTTATATAGTGATGGTCGATTTCAAAACACTGCTTCAGGAAGCTTCGGAGCGTTATGAATCAGTGTGTCGAATCAGCGGTTCGGAGCGCCAAAGTCACGTGATTTCAGCAGTTTGACACGCGATCCGAATCATGATTCGATACACTGATTCATAACGCTCCGAAGCTTCCTGAAGCAGTGTTTTGAAATCGGCCATC
This sequence comes from Anabarilius grahami, assembly GCA_003731715.1. NCBI lineage: Eukaryota > Metazoa > Chordata > Actinopteri > Cypriniformes > Xenocyprididae > Anabarilius > Anabarilius grahami. The sequence goes on from RJVU01075100.1 coordinate 259,132, forward strand.
ACTAAATAAGTCGTTATTTTGTTTTTTTGCCGCACCAAAAATATTCTCGTGGCTTTATAATATTAATATTGAACCACTGTACTCACATGAACTGATTTAAATATGTTTTTATTTCATCGGATTTCATCAAAAATATCTTAATTTGTGTTCTGAAGATGAACGAAGGTCTTACGGGTGTGGAACGACATGAGGGTGAGTAATAAATGACATTATTTTCATTTTTGTGTGAACTAACCCTTTTATATAATAAACTCTCCAAGTATCTGCATCAGTTTCAGTTTCATAAGTTAATGACGCAGTTGCAGTTTCTGTAATGGATGGTTTTGGCGCCACCAGGTGTCCAATCTCAGAATGACTCTCTCATCACACCAGCAGTAAAAACATCACATCTTTATTGTGTTGCAGATGAAGAGCTCATGTGTAGAGGTTACTCTGAACCTCACTGACGCGTGTGAACTTCTGCAGGACTTCTGCTCCGGGACTCTGATTCAGCTGGAAGCGGGAGAGAAAGAGATTCAGTCATGTGATCCGACTCAGTGAAGCTCAGAGAACGTCACACTCACCTTCAGCACCGCGCTGACCGCCGCCCCATACGCCTGCATGGTGAGAGAGTCCGGCTGAAGGACGTCACTGAAGCACTGATAGAGGACGGCCGGGATCCGCTGCACCTGACAGTGGCTCAGCACTGCACACACACACATCAGCATCACACACACACATCAGCATCACACACACACACACACACACATCAGCATCACACACACACACCGGTCGTCTCAGTGTTTCAGAGATGCAGTACCTGCTGCCGCCAGTCCACAGCTGATGTTGGGCGGCTCCAGCGGCGGACAGGTGACAGGACCCGTGTGAAGGCTGGTCTTCAGGCAGCGCAGGAAAGGTGTGCTGCTCCCACTCAGGTAGTCTGATGTTTTATATTCGGCCGCAGAGCAGTCGGAGAGAACGGTCACGCTCAGACCTCTCGCCTGAACGCAGCCGAACACCTGCACACACACACACACACACACACACATCAGCATCACACACACACATCAGCATCACACACACACACACATCAGCATCACACACACACACCGGTCGTCTCAGTGTTTCAGAGATGCAGTACCTGCTGCCGCCAGTCCACAGCTGATGTTGGGCGGCTCCAGCGGCGGACAGGTGACAGGACCCGTGTGAAGGCTGGTCTTCAGGCAGCGCAGGAAAGGTGTGCTGCTCCCACTCAGGTAGTCTGATGTTTTATATTCGGCCGCAGAGCAGTCGGAGAGAACGGTCACGCTCAGACCTCTCGCCTGAACGCAGCCGAACACCTGCACACACACACACACACACACACACACATTAGCGGCATGTTCTACCAGACGTACAGAGCTGTGTGTGTGTTAGCGCTTCACCTTCTCCGTCCACTGGAACAGCTGATCTTCAGCGACGTAACATGAGCACTGGCATATCAGCACCTGCACACACACACACACACACACACACACATGAGAGCGCCGTTCACACACACCTGCGCTGATTCTGTTCTTCAGTGTGAACACACGCTAGAGTAGTTAAACTTTTAAAAAGAGCATCTCTAAAATCACTAAAAGTGTGAATCCGGATCAGGGTGATCCAATATAATTTTGCTTTGAAAAAACGGCACAAAAGAAAAATGGTTTTACCGGATCCTGGATAGCAAAACATGGGATTTCCAAATCCAGATCAAACTGATTACATGTAAACTGGATTAGGTGATCAGATTACAAAAATTAAGCACTTGTAATTAGATTATATTACGTTTTAAAATGCTCAAAAGAAGATTAGTTCCTTTTTTATTGATTACATATTATTTACATAGAAAATTCATAAATTATTCTTTTTTTGTTCCTCTTTTCCTTCACTTTCTTTACACTGACATGCAGATAAACTAAATATATTTTTATTAAGTGTTTTTTATTTTTTATTTTTTCACAAAACTATCAACAGTAATAGTAAACTCCCATCCGCCAGCGAAGTGAAAACAAAAAATAAATGATAATAATATACATTTTTTTAATAAATAATAAATCTATGTGTGTTTAATGCACTTCATGTATTTTGCAAATGCAATACATTTTCTTTATCTTTGTATTTTGTACAAAATAATCGTATTTAAATCTTTGTGATAAACGGGTTATCAAAAGTAATCAGATGTATTGATTGATCATCTGATCGTGATTATTTGAGATGACTACAAATATTGTGCAGTTTAAATTATTTTATAAGTAATTTTCACAGCATTAAAGTAAATCATATGGACCTTTTTTAGTATAAAAGTTTTTACTATTTTACATACGACTCCAAGTAAAAATAGGCGTAACTGTTGTGTTCCTCATTTGTAAACGAATTAATGTAAATTTAAAGGGTTAATTTAGTTGTTTTATTGTAAGTTTAATAGGAAAGTGTAGGGCGTAATGTAAGTGTTTAGAACTGCCAGAGTTTTACACTTTCTTCGTAAGTCTGGCGGAAGCTCGATATTTTACTTCATAACTTGTTTAAATATGAATATATTTTTCTTCCACAAACGCATCGCTTCGGAAGGCCTTTATTAACCCCCTGAGCCGTGTGGAGCACGTTTATGATGGATGGAGACTCTTTCACTCGTTGATCCCGCTCACTGCCATTATAAAGCTCGGATGCGTCAGGATAATATAGCTCAGATTGTGTTCATCAGAAAGAAGAAACAGACGGACGGACGGAGGCTCCTCACCTGCTTCTGCCGGTACAGGACGCAGGACGGCTCTCCAGGGGCCGGAGCCGTGTCTGTCCGGCCGGATCCGCGGCTCCGCTCGTTCCACAGGGAAACCCAGCCGACGGCCGGCCAGCCTCCGGAGCTCAACACATACGCGGAGATGAAGCCTGGGAAAACAGGAGAGATCCTCAAACACAGGTTCTGCAGGATCTACAGCGGAAGCGTGACGTTTCTCACCGGTGGCGTTTGGACCCACAGCGATGATCAGATCCGAACACGGCAGAGACCCGTCCGTCTGCGAGAGCCACCGGACCTCCACTGACCTGCGGACACACGAGGAGCGGCATTCAGTGTCAGTTCCTTAATTACCAACTGATAATGATGCAGAACATCCCAACCGCCTGATTCAAAATAATCATGCTTTTCTAAAGAGTCAGAACTATGTCATACTAGGGCATTTTATGATAGAAAGTAGTAATTATGACATAAAAAGTAGAAATTGACATTCTAAGATGAAATAATGAATTAAAAAGTTGTAATTATGAGATAAAATGTAGAAATTGACATTCTAAGATGAAATAATGAATTAAAAAGTAGTAATTATGACATAGAAAGTCATATTTATCTCATAATTTAAACCCTTTAGTGTCATAATGATGATTAAGTACTTAATTTCACATAATTTCAACTTTTTGTGTCATAATTAAGATATAAAAACCTATTCCCACCACATAAGAATAAAAAACATTATTTTGTAAATCATAATTATGACATAAAAAGTAGAAATTGACATACTAAGATGAAATAATGAATTAAAAAGTTGTAATTATGAGATAAAATGTCATATTTATCTCATAATTTAAACCGTTTAATGTCATAATGATGATTAAGTACTTAATTTCACATAATTTCAACTTTTTGTGTCATAATTAAGATATAAAAACCTATTCCCTCCACATAAGAATAAAAAACATTATTTTGTAAATCATAATTATGACATAAAAAGTAGAAATTGACATTCTAAGATGAAATCAAGAAAAAATGTTGAAATTATGAGATAAAAAGTTGTAGTTATGACACAGAAATTATTTTTATCTCATAATTATGAAGTAGAAATTGATATCCTGACAATCTCATAATTCAAACATTATATTGTCCCCCAGGTGAAAAAATACTATAGTAATTTATATTTAATAGTGTTTTAGAACCAAACTATAGTAAATTGCAGCATACTGTGATATTAATTATAGTGAACTGATCAACTGTAATAAATACTGTAGTATACTTTAATTTTACTGCAGTAAACTGTAATATAATACACCGTATAGATTAAAGAAAACAGTACAGTATTGGGTAATTTGTTTAATTGTTATATTACCACAGCAAATTAATTAAAGTACTTTACTATAGTATGATTCAGTATTTACTATAAATTACTATAGTATTTTTTCACCTGGTCATTTTCGTCTTTTTGTGTCATAATTAAGATAAACATTATTAACATTATTAAAGTTGCTGTGACGTTCATTGATCTGACACGTGATCAATACATATAAATAACAAGTTTATTCCACAATTCATATATTTCTGACAGAAACTCATTCAGTCTCTTATAAAACTGATGAAGTAAAACTTTAACTAAAATGTCTCTGAGATTACGAATAAATATAAGAAATGATCGACCTCTTCTCCTCTATTTCCCGTCGGATCTGTTCATCTTCCTCGTTCTCATTCGTCACATCATCATCCTCTTCAACAGCTCTCGAGAACACCGACAAAACTTCGCCGAAAAACGTCGCCATTTTAGAGGATTTGTGATTAATTCATGAACTCAAAGCTGCTGTGTAACGATCGGCGCTACACCGGAAGTAGCGACAAAAGACTTTTATTTTGTTTTCAGTTCTTTTATGGGGGATTTGTTTGTTTTTTAATGTATATACAGTTGACATATTTATAATACATAATTTGTGTACATTCATTGTCAACAGAATACACACACACAAAAAGTTAATTTTTACAACTAAAAGAAAGAAAAAAGAAAGCACAACAGAAAAATAAATAAAAATAGGAGGGAAAATAACGTGGGTAAAAAATTTTTTATAGACATCAATAATAGTATAAAAAATATTGTTGATATTTAAGTGTGAAAACGTGTGAAACTGAACTTAAAATATATTCTGTATGTTTTGACTATAGGGTATGCACTGACGTCACTTTCCCGCGGGAACGCGCTCCCTCAGCTGGACTGAGTGGCAGAAGAACCTGCTGCATGACTGGATTTAATAGAGGAAACTGCGAAAACGCGAGTAAAACCAACGATTACACTAAAGGTTGGACTCGAAAGTGTTTCTTACAACTTGTCAAATAAACCTAATCCATGGATATTGACATGCAGCCAGGAGTCGTGTTTCCTGACATTTATATGTGCCTGATTTCGACGCCGGGGAAACACATAAAGCAAATCTGCCTGTGAATATTTTATATAATTACAATATAGGAAGGTTTAAATCCGAGTAATCGCTTATATCAATGTTATATCATCATATTGTCCAGCCCTAAAACATATATAGTTTTATAGTACAGTTTTTGTCAGTGTTGTTTATTTAAAAGCACACAATTATGCAGAATATATGTTTAAATAAGGTTTAAATCCGAGTAATCACTTATCAATGTTATATATAGCCTATCGTCATATTGTCCAGCCCTAAAACTTGTATAGTTTTTGTCAGTGTTTATTTAAAAACACCAAATTATGCAGAATATAAGATGGTAAATATTTAATTGATCAGTTGTCAACACAATATATAACAATACAATTTATACGGTATGATTTTACCCCAAAATCCAACAATTTGACACAAAACGATAACTGCAAATCCATGTTTCTCTGTTTTGTGTGTTTTTCGCGACATTCACGCTGAAAACCAATGCTGCCGCTCAGTGTTTTGCCACTCAGTGGGCGTGACCGCATTCCTAACGGCCGACGGTGACGTCACGCGCACACCCTCTATTGGGGGGTGGGATCTGACGAAACATTTCCTTTGATCAATTAATAACTCGCATATGCTCTTGTAATTTTAAACGTTTTACATTAAATTTAATAAAACCTGAATAATCAGCTTGAGTTTCTTTTAATAAACCGAACAATAAAGACTAAATCATCGGCATCTAATTATTAATTGTTTTATTTCATGTTTAATAAGCCGGGGGTGTAAATCCTTAAATAATATAGTCTGTTTTATACAGCGTCCTTTATATCTGGGTTTAAAGTTAAACTTTTAGGGCGATTCTCCTTTAAACGCGAATATTTGTTTTTGCGCAGCTTGTCAATGAAATACGGCTCTAAATCCATAAAGCGCTGCGAGTTTGAGTCGCTAATAATGTAAAAGCAACACGCGCAAAACTTCTTTCCAGACATTTATTAACATCTTGTCCAACAAAAGAAAGGTTTAATAACATGTTTTACTCTAAACTCGCTTCTTTACGACAGTTGAGCGTCTTCTGTGAGATTATGTGGCCATAATAAGACCGTCGTGTGTTTATTAGTCATGTTTAATTAATCAAAGCGTTTCAATTGTTTATTCAGCGACAGCGATATGATGCGTGTTATCTTCTTCTGCGACAGGGCATATTTTGAGTTTCTGCGCAAGAGCGCCCTCTGGCTTTCAGATGGAGAAGCAGAGCCGTAAAGCTCTGACAAGCTGCGCATTAAATAATCGCGCAGCCATAAAATATATCATGGTAATACTATGGTATGTTTGAAGAAGTAATGCCTGTATTACTATGGTAATCATTCAGTGACATGTTACATAAATATAATATAGCATAGGGCTGGGCATTGACACAAATTTCACGATTCAATTTTCTCATGAAAAATAAATTGTTAAACTGATTTGTATACAAACATATAAATTGCACATAAGGCAGTTTTATAATAACTTTTTAAAGACATAATAATGTTCCTAATCCAATTCGGTTGTTGAAATCTAAACATTTAAAATAATTTTTAACAATTAAAACATTTTTGGCCAATATTTTACTGAAGTTGCGCTTGTCTTTTCTTCTCTATTGTGACGTATATCCGAGTGAAACGCTTCCCAAACAAGAACAAATGTAGGGCGGGGCTTGATTTTGTCTGTGGGGAATTGATTGGATGGTTGTGGTTTGCTATTGGTGGATCTCATGTGAGTGACAGGTTGCTCCGCCCTCGTCATCAGAGAAGAGAAGAGATGCTGCAAGAGGAAGATATTCTGATTCAAGATTATAATGAACATGTATTTAACACAATTAATGATGTGCACCGATAAATCACTTACAATAAACACTACAATATTCTATAAAAAATAAGAATTGTCCATTTTGATTTCTTTAAAAAAAAATGTAATTGGAAATTTGATCACATGGATGTAACCAATAATTTATTTATTCACACTCCTTTTGTACACTTGATAATTTATTACTTAATTCTAAGTAGCATTCAACTGACCATCAAATAAGTTCACCTTTTATATTCCACAAGAATATTTCATTATAGAGAGATTAGAGGACAATTACATCCCTAAATTCATTACTAGATGACGGGACCTATAATTAAGTTATGTTTTCTTGAATTAAAAAGTCGTAAGGGTTTATCCTAAAATTCATAAGGACAAATAAAACATTTTGCTTAAATTTGATCTGTGTGCTGAATAAAAGAGTTTGTCCTAATTGATCAGTTTCGCTTACAGAATCACTGAAGGAAGATCTGCAGTCTTACAGGAATCACTCACACCGAGGCTCGTTTCTGTAACGAAGCGGATCTGGACCTGTATCAATGAAGCATTCGGAGAGTGAAGCTCGACTGGAGGCCCTTCTTGAACCCACTGCTGCTTCAATGTATATTCTTTCAGTGATTTATAATCAAGTTATTAATCATTCAAAACATTAAATGATTTTTGAACTTCTTCAAGTTTATGTTAAAGCATTTACTTTATTTTTTATATTCAGTCACCAGAGAATAATGACAAATATTGTCTGAAACTTGCTGAGAGAAAGTATATCTAATCAGTGTTTTGGGAAAGTTGGTCAGAGCCAGAGCTCAACCAAATCCAACCTTGAAGAAGCTGTGTGTGTGTGTGTGTGTGTGTGTGTGTGTATCTGTGTGTGCTTCTGGCACTCTTTTGTCTCAAGACCCGACATTCTGTGAACAACTAGCACACGGGAGGTGAAATGATCATCTGACAAGACAATTGGAGCCTAGAAACTCAAATTAGTGACTTCAGTGGGTCACTGTAAGCCTTAAACCGGGATTTGACTGACATCCTCATAATCAATGGAAATGTTCTTCTGACTAACAGCCCTTATGTGGAAATTTATCAGAATCATTCAACCTGACATAATGACAGAGCTCGGTGACGTGTGAGAGTATGTTGTTTTCAGAATGTACGGCAGAGCGGCCTACAAACTGCTGAAGCTGCCTTCTTCTGATGAAACCGCAAACTATTCTTCAGTAAAAATGTTTCAATTGATTTCATCTCTGACTCCTGGTCTTCATTCATCATATCTGGTCCTTGGGTCTTAAAGGTGGTACAGAGGATCTTTTCGTCGACTGAGTTTTTGAAATGAGCGCATGCGTAAGAACAACCCCCCTCCATTTCGAGGGAACGCCTCCCAAAACTCGTGCAGGAGTATTGGAACACGAGTGTTTACCACCGGCATTCGCTGTGTTATTAAGCCGGGCACACATTTAACGACTAGCTAAAACATTCTAAGACTGTGCTCAACATACAGCGATTGTTTCCTGCTCCTGAAGCAGATCTATATACTTTCACCAGGGCCGTCGCCAGAACATATAGAATGGGGGGGCATTCGGTTTTCATAGGGGGGCACACATTTTTATAATCTGAGAAACAGACGTTCGCCAAAATAATANAGCCGCACGTCTCTCACAAGGAACGTCATGGCAGTGATTGACAAGCCAGAGGGCCAATCGTTTACGCGATGATCGCTGATGTTTTTAAGGCCCTACCTTGTGCACAGATGATGTATATTAATAATATTCCTTTCAGTGCACCTAATAAATAGTCTTTTATCAGTTAGTAAAGACAGTTTCAAGTAATATTGCAAAAATGTATAAAACAAAACATCCTCTGTACCACCTTTAACTGTAAATTCCCCAACACCCTGCGATCCCGACCCTTCTCAAGTGTCCCAGACATCTTCAGCCGGGAAACACACGAACAAGGAGAACGAGGCTCATTTTATTAAAATCACTCAATATGATCCGTGATAAATCTAAACTGTCAAAAATATATCCAAATGTTGAAGATAGATGTGATCGATGCAAAAGTGACAAAGCTGACATTATTCATATGTTTTGGTCCTGCCAAAAGCTGAAAAACTATTGGACACTTGTATTTAAAACAATTAAATTTAACTAACAATATGAAACATGTTTTTGCTTTTGCTTCATTATTAGCAAGAAGGAGAATATTGTTGGAATGGAAGTCAAATAACCCACCAAAGATTTCAATGTGGATTTGTGATTTTATATTATTCTTAAAACTAGAAAAAATAAAATATGTCAAAAAAGGATCCATTCAAAAAATTTATAAAATTTGGAAACCTATGATTACATATTTTGAAAAGATGAAGACCTTCTAACTAGAGGCCATCTGACTCTAATATACTTGAACATGTTTTAGTGTTTCATGGTTGTATATGTATGTATAGACCACAAATATATCAGAGTTTAATTGAGTTATTATGTACTTTTATTTTTTTATTATTTGTAATTTAACTTTTCTTACAATATTGTTATTTTGTTAAAGTACAAGCTATTTAATGTTTTTGTAATGTTTTTTTATTATTATTATTTTTTATTATTATTTTTTTCATTTCATTTATTTATTTTTATTGTGATTATTATTACTGTTGTAATTTATGTATGTTTATTTTGGTGGTAAGGGCTATGGGGAAGAGGAGGGAAAAAAAGTTACTTTAATTGTATGAATACTTAATACTTTGAAAAAGTTTATAAATAAATATATTTTAAAAAAAATATGAGACCATGATGCACGAATTAAACTGCAGATATGGTGAATTCAGTGCATTTTTCCATTCAGTCTCAACTCTCGCTTTAACACTTGCTTTAAATTAACAGAAGTCAGAACATTACTATAGTCAATAAATATTTTTAATAACATAATGATTGACAGGATATCTTTACTTAGCACATTCGTAAACAAAGTTTGCCTCTTTCCAAATGTAATGATGATTATATTACCCATGTGTTGAAATAAACATGATTAAACACGCCAAAGCGGTATGAAACTAACACGTAATTTTTGTGTTTACACGCATATAGGGGAGCACGGGGCACAAACTAACGTAGGGTTAGTAGTAACACACATGGTTTAAATACTTCCACACACTATAGCATGAAGAAACTTAGTGTATTTACTAGTTGCCATATCGACAATATATAGAGAAATAATTGATTCAAAAATCTTTTGAAGATATCACTGAACATTTATTTAACAATAGCAAAAGTAATCTGTTGTTTAGCAGTTTGGGTAGTTCTTTAATGCTTCACTAACTAGCTGAAGACACAGTTGCGCAGATAGTGTTCCGCTATTAGAACTATACTATTCTATACAGTTGCTATATAACTGTCATATTCAACTTTAATGAATTTCTGTTGAGAAACCATGGAAAAAAGGTGAATAAAGACTGAGAGGAAGAACCTGAACATCCAGGAAATATTATTTCAAGAAATGTTGAGCATTTGTACTGGCTCGTCTATTTATCTCGTGTTCTGTGAGAGCATTAGTCAAGTCAAGTCACCTTTATTTCTATAACCCTTTTTACAATGCAGATTGTGTCAAAGCAGCTTTACATTGATAACTGGTATATAATTTTGGCTGCACAGCAGCTCTTAAAGAATAGTGTCAATGCAGGCAGATCAGAAGCACTGTTGATTAAATGTCAAGAATACTGTTGAATATCAAATGTCAAGTCAAATGTCAAGTGTCCCCAACTAAGCAAGCCAAAGGCGACAGCGGCAAGGAACCCAAACTCCATCAGGTGACATCAGGTGGCAAACAAGTGGCAAACAAGTGGCAAACAAGTGGCAAACAAGTGGCAAATAGGTGTTAAAATGGAGAAAAAAACCTTGGGAGAAACCAGGCTTAGTCAGGGGGGCAGTTCTCCTCTGGTGAACAGTGCTTTGTTACGAATCAGGTTGCTATCATAAGTCCGATAGGATCGCACCATTCAAAGTGTTTATTTCAGTTCCATCCAGTTGAGGATCGTATTCATCACGCCGGTATGGACGGTTTGTTGAGGAACTGTGCTACTGGCTGTCGTGT
>RJVU01075100.1:279498-339363 GCA_003731715.1 Anabarilius grahami
GTGTGTGTGAGAGAGTGTGTGAGTGTGTGTGAGAGAGTGTGTGAGTGTGTGTGAGAGAGTGTGTGTGTGTGTGACAGTGAGTGTGAGAGAGAGTGAGAGAGTGTGAGAGAGAGTGAGAGAGTGTGAGAGAGTGTGAGAGAGAGAGTGAGAGAGTGTGAGAGAGTGTGACAGTGAGTGTGAGAGAGTGTGAGAGAGTGTGAGAGAGTGAGAGAGTGTGAGAGAGTGTGAGAGAGTGTGAGAGTGTGTGTGAGAGAGTGTGTGAGTGTGTGTGAGAGAGTGTGTGAGTGTGTGACAGTGAGTGTGAGAGAGTGTGAGAGTGTGTGAGTGTGTGTGAGAGAGTGTGAGAGTGTGTGAGTGTGTGTGAGAGAGTGTGTGAGTGTGTGTGAGAGTGTGTGAGTGTGTGTGAGAGAGTGTGAGTGTGTGTGAGAGAGTGTGTGAGTGTGTGTGAGAGAGTGTGTGTGTGTGTGACAGTGAGTGTGAGTGTTTCATCTAGGGCTGGACGATTAGTCGAAAAGTAATTGAAACTGAAATTCAGAACCTCTAATCGACGTAATTTTCCCATGTTGGTTATTTAGTTTTTTTTAATCCTGTTAATACTTTCCCCTTAAAAACATACTACCGCGTGTGTAGTCATGTGACTGCCCCGTCCAGTCAGTGGCATGGAAGCAACACAGAGGCGAGTCGACACACACAGACAGCGCTCGAGCCCTGAAGTGAGATCTCTTTCACTTGCGTCTTCACTAAACTTTGTCAGTTGTGTGTTTTAAGGCTTGCCAGTTTGGACATTCAAGCGATTTTAGACCATCGGATGTGTATTATTATATTGAGCTACTGCACTGATGCATTGTGGGACAGGAACACTCATCCAGACAGTAGCTGCACATCACGTGAAGATGACGCGCACAGAGAGGAGCGCAGAAACTCCTGTGATTTGATGTGATGAAACTTATATATTTTTCTACTTTTGAAGTACTATTTACAACCCACAGCTGCACGATTAACAGACGGTTCGATTATTATTTCACACACAATCGCTCTCATTAAGGCATTCTAATAAACGTACTGGTACTGTGCTAATTTATCTGTATCTGCAGAAATCTGTTAGAAACCACAGATATAATAACTCATCTCAGATCACTCTTTCATTTGGAAAATATCCCTCATATTTACAGTACAAACCTCGTCAGTGAACTGTGAGAGTAAAAACAAAACAAAATAATCGTTCATTAATCGTAATCGAGGTATAAAATGTTCAATTAGTCGAGATGTTGATGTTGGTATCGTCCAGCCCTAGTTTCATCAGATGATCCTGTTTGAACAGTTTCTTCACCCTCATGCATCAAACCGTGTGTTTTTCTCCTGTGGAGCGTCTGTACGTTCACAGCACAGCTGGATGCTGATTATATCGTCAAGACTGACACTCGCACTGCCCCGCCAAAAAACTCACTTTTTCATTTAAAAAGTCAAATGCTTAAAGGATTAGTTCACTTTTAAATACACTTTTCCTGATAAATTTACTCACCACCATGTCATCCAAGATGTTCATGTCTTTCTTCGTAAGCGTTATGAAGAATGCGGAAGCGGAAAGTACGTTCAAGGCGATATTTTGTTTATAAAGCATAAGCGGTTGTATTTTTGTAGAAAATTACCGATCGTTTCACTAGATCAGACTCTTATTACTCGTCTGGAATCGTTTAAAGCCCTTGAAGCTGCACTGAAACTGTAATTCTGACCTTCAACCGTTTGGAGTCCAGTGAAATCCACTATATGGAGAAAAATCCTGGAATGTTTTCCTCAAAAACCTTAATTTCTTTTCGACTGACGAAAGAAAGACATGAACATCTCGGATGACATGGTGGTGAGTAAATTTATCAGGAAAAGTGTATTTAAAAGTGAACTAATCCTTTAAGAGTCTTTGATCGGATCATTATTACAGTGATTATTATGTTTCTAGCATGTTATGAGTTTCAATGGAGTGTGTAGCTTTTAATTTCTTAAACAGCCATGCAGGAAGACACGTCATGGCCATATTCCAGGATGACAAAGGCAAGATTCATCAGGCTCAAATTGTGAAAGAATGGTTGAATCATTTTCACACATGAATCAGCACAGACCTTAAATTCATTGTAAGTCTTTGGGATGTGCTGGAGGAGACTTTACAGAGTGCTCACCTCATTGATCTTGACCAAAAACTGATGGAAATAAATGATGTTATATGCATTCAATCCAGTCATAGACTTAGTTCACTTTCAAATTAAATTTTCCTGATAATTTACTCTCCTCCATGTCATCCAAGATGTTCATGTCTTTCTTTCTTCAGTCGAAAAGAAATTAAGGTTTTTGAGGAAAACATTCCAGGATTTTTCTCCATATAGTGGACTTCACTGTCCACCGTCACCAAACGGTTGAAGGTCAAAATGACAGTTTACAGCGATCCCAGACGAGGAATAAGAGTCTAATCTAGAGAAACCATCACTCATTTTCTAAAAAAAATTAAAATTACTGCCCTCCACAGGTCAAAGTTTGAACTAAATTGTCATATACAATATGCTAGTGCAAGTATATAACAATTAGTTCAAACTTTGGCCTGAGGAGGGCAGTAATACACTTAGTAGTGTCTACACTGCTGGAATTCTACAAGAAGAGGAGGAAGAGAGCTAGTGCAAGATTAGCATTTATCGTTAAAATGTATAAAATTTTAATTTGAAAGTGAACTAATCCTGTAAGCATTTGCCCATTTAAATCCAAACAGCGATGTTTTTTGGCCAGGCAGTGTGTATTGGTTGAAATTTGTAATTTTTCAGCCAGTGCCAGTAATTTTTTCAGTTTGAAGCAGGACTTTTATTTTGCTCTCATTCTCCGTCTTCATTAGTTCTCTGTACAGAGCTGTTAAACGAAGGAAATGTATGTTAATGTGAGTTGAGAGTGCATTAACTAATACAAGTTTTAATAACGCATTAGTAAATGCTGAAATGAACATTAAATATAAGATTCATAAATGTTTTAGAAGTATTTTCCATTCATAGTTCATGTTAACTAATGTAGACAACTAATGAAACCTCGTTGTTAAGTGTTAAACATTATTATTAGTAATAGAAGTTTTATTTTATTGTGCAACAGTAATATATTGATTGATTTCTTTAGTTTTTGCTTTTTTGAATATAATATAATACACAAAATAGAATTTTTCATTATAGTTGAAGTATTTTCATAATAAATGAGAAAAACCGGTTTTCCTTGTTTATCTGATCTCATCCCAGATAAATCTCCCATGAGAAGCGTCTCATTCCACGTGTTCTGCTGTTTGTGTAGTTCATATTTCAGCTGGATTAAGCGTTTAAATGACGTCAGATAAACGTGTCTCTGTCCGTCCTGCAGCAGTCGTGTCTCGTGTGTCCCAGCAGCCTGTGTGTTTCTTCCCTCTCTCATGCCGTCTCTCTCTCTGATTGGTCGATCAGGGGCCGGTGATTTACGCTCAGCTCGATCACTCCGGCAGCAAGAACTTGTCCTTCCACAAGATGGAGCCGGTGGTTTACGCAGACATCCGGAAGAACTAGAATGATCAGACTGATCCTGATCAGTGGGTTAGTACTGGACTGATGATTCCTGACGTCACGTGACCAGAGACTCTTTCTTCTGTGTTTGTGTGTGTGTGTGTGTGTGTGTGTGTGTTCATGTCAGTGTCTCCTGTGAGTTTCTACAGTAAAATAACAAGGATGTAGATGATGAATCCCACCACAAACAAAACTAATTAGATTTCGTGTAAGTCCTGTGGCATTATGTCACCGCCGGTCCTCATTAACACTCATCTGTCTCGTTAGATTCTCATTACTGTAGTACAGTATACTTGTTTTACTGTCATGCGATGCTTATTCAATGCATTTAAATCAACATAAACACTACAATGATTAAATATGATGCTTTGCATTATGAGATTATTAGAGTTGTGCGGGTGAAAATGTGCTTATTTTACATTGTTGACTGTTCAATTATTTTTGTAAGTTTTATTTTCAAATTAAAGATCAAGCTTCGTTTTTTTGCACATTTCACCACAAAATCAAGCAAACAAATGATCATTTGCATAGAGAAAATGAAGCCTTTCTTTAGGACCATAAACTGATTTGTGACATTATTTTAATTATAATTAAGAAACCCTCTCATGACTGCATTATAGTAAAAATATTACTGTAAATGTTTTGTTTTTAAATATCATGATGTATAAATACTTAAATTGCCATTTAAGTAATATATTTTGAGAGCAATGGCAGAAAATGTGCTTATTTTACAATTATTATTGATTTTAATTTCTATTTCACCACAAAAACAAACTTTCCGTCGAGAATTTTTTTTTTTTTGTGAGCAGAATTCCATGACTTTACATTACATTAAAAATATTAGTGTAATAGTTTTATTTTTTTATGAACTGTGGTATATTATTTTTGCAGTATGTTATTATTTTCAATATGAATGGTCCCAAAGATAAGCGTCGTTTTTGATTGGTTGTGTGGTGTGCTTGACAGCTGCGTTTGCATGTAACTGACGTACTGACATCAGGGAGCATGATGGGTAACTGTCACATAAACACTCCAGAAGCTGCCGAACAGAGGTAGTGTGCATGTGTGAGCGGTTAGACTAGTTAGCTTGTTAACATGACCGCACTAATGTTCTCGTGTAGAAACGCCTTCAGTGTTAGTGTAGTGATCTAGCGTGTGTACAGCGCCTCAAACACTCATTCCACCCTCATGTCTTACGGTTTTTAAACTTCTTCTTATGTGCATTTCATGTGTCATAACTGAAATTTAGTTTTGTGACAGTTCTGACACTTTTGAGCACTATTGAGCGTTAACCAAAATCTGCCATGACTGACGGATCATTCCTTAAGTTTCCGATGCTGGAGTCGTTTCCATGTGTTTTTTTTGTTGAATAGATGATTATTTTTTTTATTTGAGAACTGCAGACATTCCATTCCTGTCGGTACATGTCTGATTTTGTACTGCGGCTGCAAATCCTGCACTGTTTCTGTTTCTGACTCTGACTGCAGCACTATTGTGTCACATGATCACATGTTAACTGGAACAATGTGGATAAGAGTGCCTTCATCAACTAACTCTTTCACACTTCCTCGTTTTATTGGCCTTTTGTATATGAAAACAGCTGTATCTGTTTAATTTTATACATGCATATATATATAAATATATCAAACAAAATGTCTGTTTTGTGTGTTTGTGTACGTGTGCACCAGTCATGTGATTATTTCAGTCATCAGAGTAAGGATTTAATCGCAGTAAGATGTTAACGTCACACATGCATACAGCATTCTTTCAAGCAGACATACAGTTGTGGCCAGAATTATTGGCACCCTTCATAAATATGATCAAAGATGACTCGTTGCGTTGTTTATCCTTTTGATCTTTAATTTATAAAATTAGCAAAAATCTAACCTTTCATTGAAGGAGAAGAATTGAAAGTGGGGGGAAAATAACATTAAGAAATGTTTTTCTCCAATACATGTTGGCCACAATTATTGGCACCCCTAGAAATTCTTATGAGTAAAATATCTCTGAAGTATATTCCCATTCAGATTTACATTTTTTTAGCTCACTGGGGTGATCATGAACATGAAATTGTCCAGCCATGACTTCCTGTTCCACAGGAGTGTAAACATGAGGAAACACAAAGGCCAAATTCCCTTAATCATTCATCACAATGAGTAAAACCAAAGAATATAGTTCTGATGTGCAGCAAAAGATTGTTGAGCTTCACAAAATAGAAAATGGCTGTAAGAAAAAAGCTAAAGCATTGAAAACCCCCATTTCCACCATCAGGGCAATAATTAAGAAGCTCCAATCAACTAAAGATGTTACAAATCTGCCTGGAAGAGGACGTGTGTCTAAATCATCCTAATGCGCGGTGAGGAGGAAAGTTTGAGTGGCCAAAGATTCTCCGAGGATCACAGCTGGAGAATTGCAGAGATTAGTTGAGTTTTGAGTTTCAGAAAGCCTAAAAAAAATGATCAAACAGCACCTGCATCCCCACAAGTTGTTTGGAAGGGTTTCAAGAAAAATCCTCTGCTCAGATCCAGAAACAATCTCCAGCATACTCAGTTGTCAGACACGACTGGAACTTCAAACGGGACCGGCTTCTATGGTCAGATGAAACTAAAAGAAGAGCTTTTTGGCAGCAAACCCACCAGATGGGTTTGGCGCACACATGGATAAAAAGTACCCCATGCCCACGGTTAAATATACTGCTGGATCTTTAATGTTGTGGGCCTATTTTTCTGCTAGAGGTCCTGGACATCTTGTTCAGATACATGGCATCATGGATTCTATCAAATACCTACAGATAAAAATCTAAACCTGACCGCTTCTGCTAGAAATCCAATAATGGGCCGTGGTTGGATCTTCCATCAGGAAAATGATCCAAAACAAACATCAAAACCAACACAAAAATGTGTCAGTGAGCACAAAATGAAGCTTCTGCCATGACTGTCCCAGTCCCCTGACCTGAACCCTAAAGAAAATGAGAGGAGTGAACTGAAGAGAAGAAGCACCAACATGGAGCTGGAATCTGAAGGATCTGGAGAGATTCTGCATGAAGGAATGATCTCTGATCTCTTGTCAGGTGTTCTCCAAACTCATCAGGCATTATAGAAGACTCAGAGCTGTTCTCTTGGAAAAAGGAGGTTGCAAAAAGAATAAAAGGGTGCCAATAATTGTGGCCAACGTGTTTTGGAGAAAAAGATTTATTTTCCCCCCACTATCAATGCTTTTCCTTCAATGAAAGGTTAGATTTTTGCTAATTTTATAAATTAAAGATCAAAAGGATAAACAATGCAGATTTATTTTTAGAGTCATCTTTGATCATATTTATGAAGTGTGCCAATAATTCTGGCCACAACTGTATTTATTTGTGTGAATTAAATATTGATTCATCTTTATTAGAGCTATTAAAGTTATTCAGTCAAGAGCATTGACAGATTTTCTCTTTCTTTTGTTGTTTGGTCAACATTAATGATGGACAGCAGCAGGTTCATTAGGCTGCTGTCACTTTAAGAGCAAATGCACGGATCTAATACACTGATACGCATCCGATAACTGTTTACATTCACTTAAAACATAACCGGCTGTGTTTACATGACGTTTTTTTAACATAATTGCATAAAGGCATATTTGCCCGTTCAAGCACAAAAACACGTGAAAGAGAACTGATGTCTGAGAGGCGGACTGAATTCTTTCTCCCAGACATTTACATTTTTGAATGTTTTATGAGACATGCAACAAGTCTATGCTAACGTACGTCCCGCCGGGTGGATCAGCACGTTACAATTCTACAGCGCAGGACTCCATCACTTCCCAAATCCAAACATTTTCCTCTCGTTTTTATTCGTTGACGAAAATGTTGATTAATTTCCATCATAGTTTTTGTCATTCAAAACTGTTTTTTTTTTCGTTATCGCCTTTTCTTCAGTGACAAAATGTCGTTGACAAAAATTTACTAATTATTCGTCAATGAAACACTGTTAAAATGGCTTCATTTCAATGTTTTTAACCATACTGTAAATATACTGCATTATGTTATATGTTACAACTTGAGAGGGTGTTCATGTACATTTTCCGACTAGGAAACTCCAACTAGGAAACTCCGACTAGGGATTTACAACTAGGAAACTCTGACTAGGAATACGACTTGAAATGTTAATGTCTATTTTCCAACTAGGAATTTAAGACTAGGAAGCACCGACTAGGGATTTACAACCAGGAAACTCTGACTAGGAAACTCCACCTAGGAATTTACTGCTAGGAAACTCCGACTAGGAAACTTCGACTAGAAAATTCCAACTAGGGATTTACAACCAGGAAACTCCAACTAGGAATTTACAACTAGGAAGCTCCGACTAGGAATACGACTTGAAATGTTAGTCTATTTTCCAACTAGGGATTTACGACTAGGAAACTCCAACTAGGAATTTATGACTAGGAAACTCCAACTAGGGATTTACGACTAGGAAACTCTAACTAGGAATTTCCAACTAGAAAACTCCAACTAGGGATTTACAACCAGGAAACTTTAACTAGGAATAAGACTTGAAATGTTAGTCTATTTTCCAACTAGGGATTTATGACTAGGAAACTCCGACTAGGGATTTACGACTTGGAAACTTCGACTAGGAAACTCCGACTAGGGATTTACGACTAGGAAACTCAGACTAGGGATTTACGACTAGGAAACTCCAACTAGGGATTTACAACCAGGAAACTTTAACTAGGAATACGACTTGAAATGTTAGTCTATTTTCCAACTAGGGATTTACGACTAGGAAACTCCGACTAGGAATTTACGACTAGGAAACTCAGACTAGGGATTTACGACTAGGAAACTCCAACTAGGGATTTACGACTAGGAAACTCCAACTAGGGATTTACAACCAGGAAACTTTAACTAGGAATACGACTTGAAATGTTAGTCTATTTTCCAACTAGGGATTTACGACTAGGAAACTCCGACTAGGAATTTACGACTAGGAAACTCAGACTAGGGATTTACGACTAGGAAACTCCAACTAGGAATTTACGACTAGAAAACTCAGACTAGGGATTTACGACTAGGAAACTCCAACTAGAAAACTCCAACTAGGAATTTATAACTAGGAAACTACGACTAGGAATACGACTTGAAATGTTAATGTCTATTTTCCAACTAGGAATTTAAGACTAGGAAACTCCAACTAGGGATTTACGACTAGGAAACTCTAACTAGGAATTTCCAACTAGGAAGCACCGACTAGGGATTTACAACCAGGAAACTCTGACTAGGAATTTACTGCTAGGAAACTCCGACTAGGAAACTTCGACTAGAAAATTCCAACTAGGGATTTACAACCAGGAAACTCCAACTAGGAATTTACAACTAGGAAGCTCCGACTAGGAATACGACTTGAAATGTTAGTCTATTTTCCAACTAGGGATTTACGACTAGGAAACTCCGACTAGGGATTTACGACTTGGAAACTCCGACTAGGAATTTACTACTAGGAAACTCCAACTAGGAATTTATGACTAGGAAACTCCAACTAGGGATTTACGACTAGGAAACTCTAACTAGGAATTTCCAACTAGAAAACTCCAACTAGGGATTTACAACCAGGAAACTTTAACTAGGAATAAGACTTGAAATGTTAGTCTATTTTCCAACTAGGGATTTATGACTAGGAAACTCCGACTAGGGATTTACGACTTGGAAACTTCGACTAGGAAACTCCGACTAGGGATTTACGACTAGGAAACTCAGACTAGGGATTTACGACTAGGAAACTCCAACTAGGGATTTACAACCAGGAAACTTTAACTAGGAATACGACTTGAAATGTTAGTCTATTTTCCAACTAGGGATTTACGACTAGGAATTTACGACTAGGAAACTCAGACTAGGGATTTACGACTAGGAAACTCAGACTAGGGATTTACGACTAGGAAACTCCAACTAGGGATTTACAACCAGGAAACTTTAACTAGGAATACGACTTGAAATGTTAGTCTATTTTCCAACTAGGGATTTACGACTAGGAAACTCCGACTAGGAATTTACGACTAGGAAACTCAGACTAGGGATTTACGACTAGGAAACTCCAACTAGGAATTTACGACTAGAAAACTCAGACTAGGGATTTACGACTAGGAAACTCCAACTAGAAAACTCCAACTAGGAATTTATAACTAGGAAACTACGACTAGGAATACGACTTGAAATGTTAATGTCTATTTTCCAACTAGGAATTTAAGACTAGGAAACTCCAACTAGGGATTTACGACTAGGAAACTCTAACTAGGAATTTCCAACTAGGAAACACCGACTAGGGATTTACAACCAGGAAACTCCGACTAGGAAACTCCAACTATAAATTTCTGACTAGGAAACTTGTATTTACAATAATTCTGATAAAATTAGCACCCTAAAAATGCGATGCCTTCTTTACTGCTGTTTATGACGCATGGACGTCATCCTCCCACATTGATAGTTTGTGTTCTAGGTTGCAGCAAAGGTTATATTTTTTGCGAAAGTCTGTTTGTGAGAGTTTGATAAGATATGGAATAACAGCATGGTACGGAAACCTGACTGTCCAATCAAAATCATAACTTGTAAGACTTGTACACATGGCTCTAAAAATTGTTGGGTGTGACGAGCAACGATCTATACAGGAGTTGTATGAGATTTCTATTTTAAGGCATGCTAAGAAAATTGTTGCTGATGAGACGCATATTTTACATGAGGATTTACTGGGAGACGATTGAGGATTTTGAAGTGCAAATCAAATCACTACAAAAATTCTTTTGTGCAACTGCTGTCAAACTATTTAATAGGGAATTGCTCAAATGAAAGAACTGGTAGGGTATTGTTTTATCTGGCTTGTGGTTATTAGTAATCTATTATGTTTGTACTGTTTATGTGTGTTTAATGTTGTACTGGCTATGTCATGGTTGTCCAAGATGAATTTCCCAGCAATGGGACAATAAAGTATATTCAATTAAATTAAATTCAATTTAGTCAGAGTCTCATAGATGCCGTTAATGTGTTGAAGTGTGTTCAAGTGCTTTGTTTTCGGAGCACACTGGGTTTATTCTGGCCTATTTATTGGGAGAATCTTGTTAAAGTCAAAATGATATTTGGCATCTCATTCTTGACAACCATATAAACCATCTAGATAGTTTGCTGACGTTTCTGGAATTTCGGTCAAATACAGGCTATTTTCACAGTGTATAAAACATACAATATGCTTCAAACGATTATTAATTTGTGTAAATATGCACTACTTTCACATCAGGACAAGGCGATGTTTCCTCCCAGCTCTGAAACTCGGGCATAAAAATGATCTGAGTTTCCCATTAGAAAATATGACTTGAGTTGTTCATGTCCATTTTCCAACTAGGAAACTCTGACTATAAATTTCCGACTAGGTATTTATGATAATTACGACAGCACATGAAGGCAGCATGAATCGCATCGCAAGTATTGTTTACATCAGGTAAAGTTTAATCGCAATATCGCCTAAATCTCATTATGAGGGAGCATCATGTAAACATGAAGGGTTACTGGGAAATCATTTGAGAGTCATTTGGGAAAAAACTCTTCATCTGAATTTGAATACAGCCGGAAATGTTCCGTGTCTGACAAAAGAATGTTTTTGTTTGAAATGACCCTTCAGATCTTCAGTATAAACGTTTCTATATCAGATGCTTTACGTGGAATCTCTTGATTCTTCAGAGCTTTGAAAGAAACACGAACACAACAATCAAATATGACAACCATTCGCACGCGACACATGAATCAGTTCCCTTCACCTTCAGTGACCGAGAGGACAATGTTATCTAGAGTTACTTTGAACTGGACGTGATTACATGACATTGAACAAATTACAGCTGCTCGAATCTCCTGCAGAACGATTGTAATCTGAGTCGCTGCATTCTTCACAGACTGTAAAACAGAGTTTACTCGCTTCTTCAGAGGAGGAATTAAAAATGTCAAGAATGTGTATTTAGTCTTTCTCTGGAAACGTTCATTACGGGTCTCTGACGACACAAAGTCTTTACATTCACAGCTGACTCTGTAAACAATGTAATCTAGATGAGTTTCAACCTCTGAGATAAAGCATTTACTTTCAAGTTAAAATGATTACAGTAATTTAACAAAACAATCTTATGTTCACAGTTTGGTTATTTCAGTTACTTTTATTTTAAGTAATGATTTTTTTGAAGGTTTTAGTTTCAGTCATTCTCTCGTTTGAAAAGGAAGAAGAATTCAGTGGAAGGATTTGCAGGCTATGGAATGTCGTCACATATTTACAATATTTCTCTGGAATCTTCCATCAAGGGTCTGTTCGACGAGTTCTTCGCTTTACAGCAGGCATTTGATCTATAAGTTAAGAAAAAGAAGTTCATAGTTCAGTAATTTAAAACATTCTCACTGTCACGGTTTAGTTATTTCAGATGCGTTCACGTCATTTCGTAATTACTGTATTTACGAGATTACAAAAGTTGAACGCTTCGTAAACTGGGAATTTTCAAAGTCACTTGTACCACCTGACCGCTGCAGATTCATTTTGCCATTTTCAGTGTTGCCATAAAAGCTCTGAATTGAACGTCTCGTGGTCAGCTCGTAATTACGACATGGCGTGAATGCAACGTTTCATTTACCAGAAGGCCTAAGTGTTTTATTTTACATTTGCATGATTTAATTATTAGCTTTTGCGACGTCATGAACCCCAGTTTGGGAAACGGGACCAAAACCATCGTTCACATACTGACAAAATATTAAATATTTAAAACAATTAATAAAGCATCTGCGTTTATCGATCTCAGTTCATGTGATGACGAGTGTCATCATTTTCATGCTTTATGTGAAGCAGTTTGAGACAGTAAAAACTCAAGCAACATAAAATGATACAAACTTTATTTAAACACGTATAACTTTACAAACACAAAGAGGTTAAAAACATTCACAGTATAACGTTTTTCAGTTTCACATTGGGATTTCCAGCAGTGAGCGACACAAACCAAAACCAGATAACAGTGTTGTTTTTTGCTTGCGATTCCAACAGCAGATGGAAACATATCAACAGATTACAGTATATAACCAACAATATGACTCTTAAATTCATATGCATTCCAGAGATCTTCATGATTGTCAGTCGAGCGCAGTGGATCGGATCATGTCAGAACATCTGAAATTAAATCTAGTTGAACTAGATGCCTCAGTTCTAGTCCATGAAGAGCTTGTGTCCATCAGAGTCGCTGCAGAACGGCCACACAGCCGTGATAACTCAGGCAGCGCGACAGCGGCTTCTCCTCCGTCAGTCTGCCGCTCACTGGATCAAACGCCCAGATCTGATCAACGGCAGCGGAAGACTCGTTCTGACCGCCAACGACATAAACCTTCCCGTCACACGCGGTCAGTCCGCAGCCCTCCTGAAACACACACACACACGGGTCAGCAACATGTCTCAAACATGCAGTGAGAGACGTCCTGACTGTACTATAACAACATAAACATGATCAAAGTTGTACATTAATATTATTGAGTATGATGTGAAATGATATCTCAGTCTTTCAAAATAAATGTCACCTTTAATTCTATGGAAAGGTCATTCCTACATTTTGGTGGATTTTGTGTCCCCATAAAACAGAAAATGTTAATCAGCTTTCATGTCACATGGTTTTCCAAGCATAGATGTTCCCCAATTAACACAAATTACCTAAGAATACTTTTTGAAGCACATGGCAGGCAAGTTCGAATGTGCCCGATCATGTTTTCTCAAGTATATACGTTAGTCTTTTTGACATAAAATGCAATTTATTGTCACATGCATTGTCATAAATGTGTAAAACCATTTTATTAGTTCTCTCAAACTCCAGTCCACCCTGTTACACTGGTGCTACTTGCCCTTTAAAATCTTAAGCATATGTCCTAAATCACATGACTAAACAGAAGTGACATCATTCATCATAAACCTAAATCAATCCTAAACTTTTTTTTAAGACTTATAGTGACTCTAATAAAGCATAACTTGTCCACCCTGTTGTGTCAATTTATACTGGACGTGAAAAACAGATTTTATATATCTATTAAAATTCTTCCTAAAGTGCAATCATGTTGTTCTTTCCAAGCTAGTAATGGGCTTCATACGCTTAAACCGTCCACTCTGTTGCACTTATATGTCATGTAACGGTGGATCAATTCCATAGATTGTTCAAGTGAAATTTTAAATATTTGGTCAGGATTATTAGGTTATACTAGTCTGAGCTTAACCAGTGTTTTCTTATGATTAACAGACATTTTCTCTCTCTGACAAGACAAAAAAATAATTGAATTTTAACATTGTTTTAAACAAACCTGCTCAGTCCAAAATGCACCAAACTGTAGGAACGAAATAATGGACTACGGAAATAAAAATAAAAGACTTTCTTCGTGTTATATCTCGCAATTCGGAGAAAAAAAGTCATGAACATATAAACTCGTAATTGTGAGAAATAAAGTCTGAATTGTGAGATACAAAGTCGCCATTACTTAACTTTTTTTTATTGTCATAAATGTGTAAAACCTTTTTACTAGTTTGTCTCTCAAACTCCAGTCCACCCTGTTACACTGGTGCTACTTGCCCTTTAAAATCTTAAGCATATGTCCTAAATCACATGACTTTATAGAAGTGACATCATTCATCATAAACCTAATCAATCCTAAACTTTTCTCTATTCTCCTTGTTTTTTTAGAGGACTTATAGTGACTAATAAAGCATAACACGTCCACCCTGTTGTGTCAATTTAAACTGGACATCAAAAGGTTTGTTTGTTTTTTGAAAACAGATATTATATATTAAAATTCTTCCTAAATGTTGATCTTCTGCAACCATGTTGTTCTTTCCTAGCTAGTAATGGGCTTCATACGCTTAAACCGTCCGCCCTGTTACACTTTGCATTGTAAATATTGTTACAGGATGGACAAATTCTATAGAATGTTAGTGTGAAATTTTTACATATTTTTCCACCCTGTTACATTGCGTATTCCCTAAATCACATGACTTGCTAGAAATGACCTCATTTCATTGGAGGGAAAGCAACTCTAAGAACAAAGTAAGTCAATCATAAACTTTTGTCTATTTAACTTATTTTATAAGAAGACTTGCAGTGACTCTAATAAGCTTTCCTGTAGCTCAGTGGTTAGAGCATGGCACTAGCAATGCCAAGGTCATGGGTTCGATCCCAGGGATTGCACATACTCAGATACAAATGTATAGTATAATGCAATGTAAGTCGCTTTGGATAAAAGCATCTGCCAAATGCATAAATGTAAATAGCATAAAGCATAACATGTCCACCCTGTTGTGTACATTTATACTGGACATGAAAATGTTTATTTAAAAAAAAATTGATTTGATTTATCTATTAAAATTCATTCCTAGCTAGTAATGGGCTTCATAAGCTTAAACCGTCCACCCTGTTACATTTTGCATTGTAAATATTGTAACAGGGTGGACAAATTCTATTGAATGTTAGTGTGAAATTGTACATATTTGATCAGGATTATTAGGTTATACTAGCGTGAGCTTAACCAGTGTGTCTGATTGACAGACATTTTCTCAAACCTGCTCAGTCCAAAATGCAGAAACGACCCGGAAGCTTGTTTCCACCACAGAATATAAAAATCAACTTTTTTTTGTGTTATACTTGTGTTATATCTCGCAGTTCTGAGGGGAAAAAGTCATGAAGATATAAACTCGTAATTGTGAGATAAAAAGTCGCCATTACTTTATTATTTTTGTATTTTGTGGCGGAAACAAGCTTCCATAGTTACTTGCAGCTGCTTCGTAATTATTTGTAAAGATTTACTATCAATTTCTGCGTGAAAACTGTTTCTGCACCAGTGTGTTTCCAGTGCAGTGTGTGTGTGACGACACGAGTCGGTGTTTTGCTCACCAGTTTGATGGGCAGCACCGCAGCTGAACTCCAGCAGTCTTTACTGGGCGAGTAACAGAAGATCTGATCCAGCAATCCTCCGGTCACGTAGATGCAGCCGTTGAGTGTGACGGCGTTGATGGAGCGCTGAGAGAACGGACAGTTCGCCACATACGACCATCTGTTCATCAGCGGGTCATAACACTGCACCTGTGACAGTGCTGCGATTAATACTTCATACATGGGGTTTAAAAGACACCGTATCAGATGAGAACAAAACTTGATCTGAATAATGACTCTGTTGTCTTTTAGAGCAGCTTATAGTTAAAAGGAACTTTAGTTATTGAACTAAACTGAATCAACAAGAGTCGCTCATGTTCGAACCGGTTTGTGTTAGTCTCACCTGGTCAGTGTTGGCGTGTTCGCTCACGGCTCCTCCGATGACGTAGAGTTTCCCGGCGCAGCTGCTCAGAGCGGCAGAACTCACGGTCATCAGCAGGTCGGAGACGCTCGTCCAGGTGTTCTCATGCGGGCTGTAACACTCCACGCTGGACAGACGCTCACGGCCGTTATAACCGCCGACCACGTACAGCTACAAACACACATCAACACATGAACATCTGCTGTCGCTCAGTGAACGAGTCAAATTAATCGGTTCATTCAGCGTCTTGTGTTTGGTACTGAAGCGAGCCTCACCTTCCCACACATGGACACCATCTTATGCCTCCATCTGCCTTTGTTCAGCCCGCGGACACGGACCCACTGATTGAGCTGCGTCATGTAGCGCCACACGTCTGCGCTGTTCAGCTGCCCGCCTGCAAACACACACCACACGCGTCACGCTTCATCTCACAAACCCTCTGACAGACGGACTATATGCTCTTCAACAGTATATTTTAATAACTTTATGACACGTTCGCATGTTCACGGTTCTCCTCCTGATGTGCAAGATAGATCAAATATTGAATTGGTTTTTTTTAGTCAGTGTTTAGTGATTGTTTTTATAGTAAAATTATTTATATACAGGGCTGCAGAAGTTGGCCGAAAAATGATATTGCAATTGTTTTGTCATTTACTGCAATTTGGACTGTGATACAACATTTAATTTCATTAGAAAATCATATTGCTGCTGCTGAAACAACTCTTAAAGGATTAGTTCACTTCTGAAAAGAAAAGAAATGAAGGAAAACATTCCAGGATTTTTCTCCATATAGTGGACTTCACTGGGGTTCAACGGGTTGAAGGTCCAAATGTCAGTTTCAGTGCAGCTTCAAAGAGCTCTACATGATCCCAGACGAGGAATAAGAGTCTTATCTAGAGAAACCATCGGACATTTTCTAAAAAAAATAAAAATTATATACTTTTTAACCACAAATGCTCGTCTTGCACTGCTCTGTGATGCTCCACGCATGACGTAATCATGTTGGAAAGGTCACGCGTGAAAGACTAAGTCAAACGCCCTTTACAAAAAAAGGTAAAACAACGATGTCGGCCGATTTTGAAGTTGGAGGAGAAAATTAGATTTTCGCCCTACCGCGGTACTTCCTCCTATGTCACGCCTGACCTTTCCAACGTGATTACGTAATGCGTGGAGCATCACAGAGCAGTGCAAGACGAGCATTTGTGGTTAAAAAGTATATAATGTTTATTTTTTTTAGAAAATGAGCGATGGTTTCTCTAGATAAGACTCTTATTCCTCGTCTGGGATCATGTAGAGCTCTTTGAAGCTGCACTGAAACTGACATTTGGACCTTCAACCCGTTGAACCCCAGTGAAGTCCACTATATGGAGAAAAATCCTGGAATGTTTTCCTCAAAAACTGAAGAAAGAAAGACATGAACATCTTGGATGACATGGGAGTGAGTAAATTTGAATTCTGAAGTGCACTAATCCTTTAAAAATAAAGGCTCCAAAAGAGGGTTTTCGTAACGATGCAAAGTATTATATTATATTTTACCACATATTAAACCATGCAATAAAAATAATGCAGCAAATTACTCACATTATTAAAAAGGTTTTCAGTTTGACACTCATTTGAATGAATTTCACAGAAGATTGAAGAGGAAAAAAACGTTATAGAAATGATGCAAATGTGAATGTAAATAAAGTGAACCTGGCGCACATTATTTTGCCAAATGCAGTGTGTGTGTATATATATATTAATACACACACGCTGGAGTAAACTGAGTAAATGGCGCATGGCAAACATGTGACGATGATGTTTTGGGTGAACTAACAGAAGGCCATGATGTCACGAGAGATCACAATCACACGTTTGTTTTCAGATCTGACCCTGATAGGGCTCTCTGGAATCACGTGTCAAAACATTCCACTCTGATGCCGGAGCTGATAGAGTAACACTGAAGACGGACCTGTTTACAGCTGCAGGACGGAGAACGTGAGGAAATTAGAAGCGTAATGGACATCTGTGATACCTGATAAATAAATGTCGTTCTGAAGTTCACAGGCTGCAAACTCAGATTTGGAGTATCCGGGCAGAACGTTGGCTTGGAGCCATTCTCCGGACGCCAGACTCAACTTCTCCATGAAGGACAGTCTGGGGAACCCGTTCTTATCACAGCCGCCGATCACGAAGATCATCTCGGCCCAGCCAGAGCTCCTGAAAACACATAACAATTCAGTGATGTGGGTTTAAACGACACTTCATATCCAGTGATATTATTAATTTGAATGCATCAGATGAGAACAAAACCTGAACTGATTTGATCTGAATAACGACACTGTTTTCATCTGTGGAGCTGCTTTAGTTTAGCTGAAATTGAGTTTGTTTCATAACTGATGTATGGAAGCTATGCAACCAAAATTAAAAAAGGATTATTGCAACTTTATATCTCGCAAAAGTCAGAATTGCAAGCTTACAAAGTTATTGAACTGGATTGAATCAAGTGAATAATGACATTATACAGCAAAAATCATGTTCTTCCTCAGTATTTTTGTCTTGTTTTCCAGAAGAAATATTTAAGTATTCTTATTTTCTTGAGAAGCAAAAATATTTAATGTATTACACTGTGTTTGCCACCACATACTCAAGATACAAATGTATAGTATAATGCAATGTAAGTCGCTTTGGATAAAAGCGTCTGCCAAATGCATAAATGTAAATGTAAATGTAAATGTGATGTCACCTGATGGAGTTTGGGTTCCTTGCTGCTGTCGCCTTTGGCTTGCTTAGTTGGGGACACTTGACATTTGACTTGACATTTGATAATCAACAGTATTCTTGACATTTAATCAACAGTGCTTCTGATCTGCCTGCATTGACACTATTCTTTAAGAGCTGCTGTGCAGCCAAAATTATGTACCAGTTATCAATGTAAAGCTGCTTTGACACAATCTGCATTGTAAAAAGCGCTATATAAATAAAGGTGACTTGACTTGACTTGTCCTAACCAGCTGCGACTCGATAAAACTAACTTTTCCATAACCGGCCGCGACGCGATACGCGATGACTCCATTTTAGAAACGGACGTCGATCGCGGCGGGAACAACAACATACAAAGAGTCACAATGATAACCTCAGGTACTAATTATGTGCTTTATTTAATGTTAAAAGCATCTAATGTGAGTTTGAATATCATTTTTGCGTGACTTTTATAGCCGTGAGGCAATAGATAATTCACCTCAGATATTAAAAATAAATTAAACAAAACTAGAACATTCAAATCGTCAACTCAGTGTGAACACACAAGTGTATTCCATGAGAAAGATTGCCTCAGTCACTCAGTATGTATTTTAATAATGTTAAAATGGCGTAATAGGCTACTTATGAATTTGATTATGTACTTGTCGGTTTCCAGGTTTTCACAACAAAACCAGCCCAATTGAGTTTGATTGACAAGCGATCTAACCAATCAGAACGCCGAATCTGCCATTTTGTCCGACAAAGCAGCCAGTAGTTAGAAGATTAACCTCGGTGGACTTGAACTTGAAAAATGGACGTCTTTCCGCATTTTAAACAAAATTCCTTCTGATGTTCATTCATGTTTATTTGATGCTATAAATGAACTAGTAGGAAGAGATGATCGGTTCACGAGCCGCTTGAGCTGAGGAGCTACAGCGATCTGTCACGACACATTAAAGAGACACAAAACGTTCAAATTTCTTAAAAAATTACACAGTTTGAAAGCTGGAACTTTGTTTAATATCATAAGTAACCTGCTCTGTCTTGTCTGTCGACGTGTTGTCAGTGTCCTCTTTGCTCCGCGATGTATTTTTCACAGTGTGTGGCGTGACAGCGCCATGGCTTGTCGGACAAAGCAACAGTAACTAAGGGGGGCGGGTCTTTGCGAAGGGTCAATTGCTACTCAAAACTAGCCCAATGGCGTTTCAGGGGGGTCCCCCGGTAAAAATCAAGTTCCAGAGGGGTAAAATCTGCATTTTTGGCAGGGTTCCCCTGGTAAAATTCACTATTCAGGGACTAAATATCATGTTATTCGGGTTCGTTTCAACCCGCGGCAACAGTGTAAAAGCAGCCCAATTCCACGGGAAAACCGCAGATTGGGCAACACTGTTTGTCGATTTCATTAGCAGTGCAGCGCGCCTGCAGAGAGACTCCGCCCACACGCTCCTCTGATTGGCTGTGATTTTTGATTGATTTCTTCTCGTAGTCGCGTCGCGTCTGGTGCGGACAGACGCTACCTGTCGCTGGAATCTTGTCGTATCGTGTCTGGTTGGTTTTAAGCTATTATATATGTTTTTATATAATTTTTCAGAAAACAAGAATATCTTATATAAGTTATTTTGCTTCTCATCCCTGACAGCAACATAGTGTCGGCCCAGATCCGGCCCACATCAGGTCCGTATGTAATCCACATGTACCAGATGTGGGCCGGATCTGGGCCAAACTATGTTGCTCTGGGTTCTTTACTGTGTGTTCAGTGACAAAAACACTTTTTATACAGTGATAAAGCGCATAGCGCTAGCTGGACTCACCGGCGGGGTTTGGTGCGCTCCGACTGCACCTCTCGTCCGTACGCGTGGTACATGCGCGCCTCCTGCAGCAGCGGCCTGATCTCCCTGCAGTCCAGCACCAGCTCATCGGCCTCCAGCGTGCCGGCGAAGAACGCCGGATCCAGCAGAGGGAGACGCAGCTTCTCCAGCAGCTCCCGCAGAGCCGCTTTCCTCTCGGCCGGCCGGTGTTGGACCCAGCGGAGCACGGCCGTCACCAGAACCTCCTCGCTCACCTGCAGCCGCTCGCAGGCCAGCAGCTCCAGCACCCGCGCCTTCTGCAGGCCGAGGAACTCGTCGTGCTGCAGCACCTGCTGGAAGTCGCGGTACAGCAGCGTCTGGCACTGCTCCTGCAGCGGCTGCAGGAAGTACGAGCTGGCGAAGTCCATGAGGCCGAGGCAGTTGGAGTGGCTGACGCGCTCCTGCAGGAACTGCACGCAGGCTCTGGAAAGCACGGACACTTCTAGAAGGTCGGCGGCCTGGAAGAGGCTCTCCACGTTCTCCTCGTCCAGCTTCAGCCGGCCCTCGTACATGAAGTCCAGCAGCTGATCCATGGCCTTCCCGGAGATTCCCTGCAGCTTGATCACGGTCTGCCGGCTCTCCTGGAAGCGGCTGCTGAACATGGAGCGGAAGTACTGGCTGCTGGCGCAGAGCGAGGCGCGGTGACACGGGAACTCGCAGCCGTCCACCTGCAGCACCACGTCCGTGAAGGTGCCGCTGCGTCTGTAGGCGTTCAGCACCTGCAGGATGTGTTCGGCGTGACACTCGCCCGAGCAGAAGCCGACCTTCGACCTGCTGTCTATCAGCTCACCGTTACTGCCGAAGCCCATTCTGAGACGACTGTCGGAGCAAACGCAAGTGTTAGATGCTTTGTGTGTTATTAGAGTTATATTTAATTAAAGTTCTGTTCTTCCTCAGTGTTTCTGTCTTGTTTTGCATCATAAACATTATTAACTCTTAATCGGCCCTTGGGGTCAATCTGACCCTGCTGACAGTTTGCTTCATTTTTAAAAAGTGTTCCCTTCATCTCAGGGACATGAAACTCTGTGAATCCTCCTAAATAATCTATCTAAACATGCACAAAAAATCTGGGCTTGATTTGGTTGTTCTAAAGGTGCGTAAAAAAAAAAAAATCACTGATTTAGTCCCTTGGGGTCAGATTGACCCCACATTGAAAATGAATGGGAAAATGAAAAAATTAACTTTTTTTCATTTAATTTGTCAAAATAAATAAATCCAGTATAAATCTGAAATGTTCTACATTTCCATAAAGGTCTGGTCCTTGACCATAAACACAAAGTGAAACAAACTTTCTATCTGTTAAACACACACATATACACATAAACACAAACATACAGTCTCTATTGACCTCTATTGGAGATATGTGGTCATTGCACTTTTTTCTTTCACTATAATTCCTAAAGTTTTTCCACAAACCTCTAGATGGTAGTATTCTATCCCTAACACATAGAGCAATGTCCAAATACAATTTAGATTTAATTAAGTTCATCATTGAAGTGATTTGTTTCATTAAAAATCTAATTTTCATAAGCCAATTTATGACATGCATAAGTAATTGTGTAGTAAATAGGTAAAAAAATTCAAAATATCCACAAAAACACAGCAAAAATGCATAAATGAGAAGTAAATTAAAAAAATGATATATAGTTTGTCATATAAAAAATGTATATTTCCTTATGCAATCGCTCTGTAAATGTTTGGGATCAATCTGATTCCAAGGGACTAAATCGTCGCAAATGATGAAGGGACCTGCAAGGGTTAAATCAAGATACATTAACTGGAGAAGCAAAATGATTGAAGATATTAAGAATTGTTTTATGAAAAATGCATCAATTATTAAATGAGTTTATGCTTTAAAAATGCAGAAAAATTATCTTAATTCAAAGGAAAAACAAGTAATTTTTCTGACTCCATTGGAAAAAATAAATTGCACAAACTCACTTCATTCTTCATTAAACAAGCCTTCATATCTTCAGTCATTTTGCTTCTCCAGTAAATGATTTAAGAATGTTTATGATGCAAAACAAGAAACACTGAGGAAGAACATCATTTTTTTGTGCATTGTAGTTTTTATTCATTTTTATTTTAGTACACTTTAATACAGTTTGCATTCAGAAATTGCACAAATAATCACAAATAACAGTGGTGAATTTTGAAGTAGAAAAACTGCGAAAAATAGTATAATATATAAACTTAAAAGATATATAAAGTTAAACTAAACAGACAGAATTTAGATGATCAGAATTATTTCTATCGTTTCTCACCTGAATGAATGAAGCTTGGTGAGTTTCTTCAGTCAGATCCGCATGAAGTCTGAGCGCAGCTTCACCTGTCACACTTATTTATACCTGTGGGGGCGGAGCTTAAGCAGCTCATCTACATAAAGGAAACTGACGTCTTCCTATTCCCAGTAAACCAACTTCCCTTCCCTGTTCGCTAGTAGTGCTTCACTGTAAACAAGTGCTGCCACATTCTGACCTGTCAAAGAAAACCGTCAGCTGTTTATGATGAACTCGAGTTCATCGGTTTTTGTAGAATTCATAATAACACAAATGGGGAATGTTTCATCTATAACTGTTATAATGTGGACTTTTGTAAAACATGCTGGTTTTGAGGTCATTTATAACACATTCTTGTGTGTTCATTGAGCAGGTGTTTCTTTATCTTCATGAAATCTTTAGTTTCATTATCAGTTCACGTCATGAAACACACAAATGCCACTCTAAAGCAGAAAATTGTGTTTTCGACAGAGATATTCTGACAATAAAAGCTTATTTAGACATTAAAATGTCACATAAAAAGTGAATTAAAAACATGAAGAAGTTGTTGTGTTCCTGTTCTGCAATTTTACCACAAAAAATTTGATGAAAATCAAAATGATCAGTTCATAATTATCAGATAAAAGGTCTTAATTCATAATCACGACATACTAAGTCATAACATTAAAAAGTCAAAATTATGATATAAAATGTCAAAATTATGAGATGTCATGATTATTATGACATACTTTAGACTTTTTTAAGTCATTAGGTTAAAGAAATTCATAAAAACATTTTTATCTTGTATGCAAAATTCTTCATTCGTGGCTTAAATCTCCGCTAAGCTTTCCTCTTTTTCTTGCTGAATTTAACTCCTTTATTTTATCCCTCAAAGTGCAACATTTTTGATGCATTATTTAAAGTGCATTAATTATTGTGCTTTTCTTTTCTTTATTATTTCATACTCACACTCTAAAAAATGTTTGGTTAAAAACAACCCAAGTTGGGTTGAAAATGGACAAACCCAGCAATTGGGTTGTCTTAACCCAGTGGTTGGGTTAAATGTTTGCCCAACCTGCTGGGTAGTTTTATTTAACTCAACTGTTGTATAAAAATTACTGTATTGCTTGCTTAAAATGAACCCAAAATATGCTGGAAATTAACATTTATTAATATGTTTTAAATTGCTTATTAATAAATGTACACCTTTTGATTATTATTGTTGCCTCTAGTAATTATGAGTCTGATTTTTAATTTCTCACCTATATTGGATTCATTTTAAGCCAGCCATATAGTCATTTTTAATCAGTAGTTTGGTTAAATAAAACTGCCCAGCAGGTTGGGCAAACATTTAACCCAACCACTGGGTTAAAACAACCCAATTGCTGGGTTTGTCCATTTTCAACCCAACTTGGGTTGTTTTTAACCAAACATTTTTTAGAGTGCACTAAAAAAAGTTGGGTTAAAAATAACCCAACTATGGGTTAACATAGCACCTTCCCAACTGTGGGTTATTTTTAACCCAATGGTTGGGTTAAAAAATAACCCAACGATGTTAAAAATGACCCAACATTTTTGGTAAATAACCCAACATAGTGACCCAATATGTATAACCCAACGGTTGGGTTAATAAAATAACCCAACGTTTTTTACTGTGTATTGATGTATGCAAATTCAGGATATTTGTTCTGTTCGTTTAATGTATGTAATGTGCCGCACTTTATTTCCCTGATCCTGTATGCACGTATATGCTCGTATATGCTCTTTCAAGTCATTATTTCGACTTTTCATGACTTAGTATGTCATCGTTACTACTTTTTAAGTCATAATAATGATTTACAAAAGCGCGATTTTTCTTACGTAGTGAAAATGGGCTTCTATACTTTCAAATTAAAGAGAACCTCCTGCATTATTAACTCTATCCTGCAGAAAAGTCTGTAGCCAATCACAGACATGTCCGTTGATCTTAAGAACGCAATGGCCAATCAGAGGCGTTTACGTTAGAATCATTTTACCGCTCAAATCCTCTCAAACCCTCTCATTATAACTAAGGAAAGTGTAAATAAATAAGAGATTTATTGTACAGTGTGTAAAGTTAAACTTGTCAAATCTCAAACGAGCGACAGTTTTTAGGGGATTTTCGTGCTTTCTAGTCGATAAAAGCTTGTTTTTTTATGCTGCTCTCAGAGGATCAACGGTCACATGCTGCAGCGGAAGTGACATCCACATTTAAACGCGGGATTCTCTCTTAAAACCCATTTAAGCCCACCGGCAACTATAGTAAGTTGACTATATGACTATAGTTGCCGCAGTGTGTGGTTGTCATTTTCCTTTTGTAATTTTTTTCTAGATGTTTTCCATGTTTTATGTCTCAATGACATGCAAGAAAACAACCAAACAAAGGATTTCAAGAGCAAAATAAAGGTATTGACTTCCTTCCTGTGACACGAGGCTGTCAACTTCCAACCCCTACTTCCAGGAAGCATAGCGAAGGCAAACCCTCCCAAAGAAAAGTAATTTTCATGTTAATGTCAAGTATTTTTTGTTGACATATATATATCTACATAATCGTGAAGGTCTCTAGAATCATCCAAACAAAACAAATCTTACAAGAGATCTATAGTTTTTTGTACACTTAGTCAAAAGTCCAAGCGGCAACTGACTTGTAAGTACATCAAGGGGAAATGTGGTATACTGTGTTTAATGGGTCAATAAATCAAGGTTATTGATAGTGATTTTAGCTTTCATAAAATTTTATATTGTTATATATTATATATTGTTATTTGTACATTTATTTATTTTTTGTTTGTTTGTTATATGTGACTCTGGACTACAAAACCAGTCATAAGGGTCAATTTTTTTAAATTGAGATTTATACATCATCTGAAAGCTGAATATATATATAAGCTTTCCATTGATGTATGGTTTGTTATGATGGGACATTTGGCCGAGACTCAACTATTTGAAGATCTGGAATCTGAAGGTGCAAAAAAAAAAAAATCTAAAATACTGAGAAAATTGCCTTAAAGTTGATCAAATTAAGTCCTTAACAATGTATATCCATTCACAAATTTTTTTTTTTTATATATTTACAGTAAAAAAATTACAAAATATCTTCATGGAACATGATCTTTATTTGATATCCTAATGATTTTTGGCATTAAAGAAAAAAAATCTGTAATTTTGACCCATGCAATGTATTGTTGGCTATAGCTACAAATACACCCGTGTGACTTCTGACTGGTTTGTGCTCCAGGGTCACATATTAGGAGTAATATTTTCTAATGAACAATGTAATTTAATTAATTTTGATTCACAATGCTCTGTTGGAGCAACTTAACGGCTGCACTTTGTTCTGCACTATGTTCCACCACTTTAAAACAAACAGATTTGTTGTTTGTTGTGTTTTCATATTCAAGAAATTATAAGCTAAATGCAGCTTTTTTGTGTTCGCATCGAATATTCTTCGACTTTGATTGATCTGCTGAAAGCAGTTATTTTGAGTTAGATGCATAAATGTTCTCCTACAGTGCATACAGCATATCTGCACATTCAAACACGTTTTTTAAGAAAAAAAACAAAAACCTCCTGGGGAAAACAAATGCAGAACATGTTCACATAAGACACTATTAACAGGACTATATGCATGAAATCATTCAGAAAAATTTGGGCACAAATGGGTTAACTGAAGTGATTGATTGACAGTCATGAATGGACCGAACAAAAATACGTCAAAATAACAAATGCAGACTAATACAAACATATTCGCATTTTAACATTTGTAAAACTAAGACTCGTAAACAATCTGGTCTCGCTGCAAGTTTCCTGTGACGGTGGTGATCAGGAGCCATTCTCACATGTAATGTTATGAAATGTCCGCTAGATGGAGACAAACGCCGTCTGTGTGAACGGCACCATTAGTGTCTGTTAGCATAAACAAGGCGTCTTGGTGTTCACTAGTTTTGTCATCGAGTGATTTGCATCATAAGTGTTTTATTTATCTACTTGTGAACACGTGACTCTGTTTGTGACGTCATCATCACCTGCACTACATCCTTATAAATGTTTATACCTATACTGTGAATTTTTTCCCTATTGTGTATTGTTTATGTCCTTTATTGTGTATTACTTTATATTTATGCCCCGTGTTTTTTTTTAATGTATGTTTCTCACCTGTAGATGGCGCTCTGGTCCAAGTGAGACTCACTGCAGAGTCTAATGGGTGGAGTTATATTATCTCAACCCATAAATTACATTGGCTCCTCCTCACTGGAGGTCCAGCTAGGCGATAAGCTCCGCCCATTAGCTCTGCAGCGACTCTCCTCTGTAAAGAGATAAAGTGACGCGTCATTAGCCGAACATTTCCTAAAAAGGTCAGCCTAAACAGCAAAGAAAAAGGAAATTTGACAGAATGGACAAAATAAGAGTTTCAATGTAGCTGAAGTAGGCCTAAATATCGCGAATCTTTAAAAAGAAGAAGAAGAAGAAGAAGCGCGTTCACGGACAGCGAGTGGCGCGACCCGACAAACGAACAATTAATGCGTTTTTTCCTCATATTTTGTTTTATTTGACTTAATCTGTCATTAGCAAAATATTAACTATTTTTTTATGTGTTCTGTTGACAATGTGTTTTATTGTTATGCACAAAGTGTATATTATAAACATGCCAACTCAGTTTGTTTGTTTGTTTTTTTGCATTAGCCTATTCTTTATTTTTAATTCAGCGTTGCTGTTTTCTCCTTTGACTGACAGAAGAGCAATTAAACGGGAAAAACGGAAATAAAAACCGAAAGTAAAGCGCTTGAGGAAAGAGCACGAGTTTTCCCGCGGGAGTCAGTCAGGGCGGGAATCCCTGAAGATGCGGCGGGAACAGGCGGCCATGTATACAACACAAACAGACGAAGCGATTTCTTTTAATTACACGGTTTATTTTAAACGCTGTTAAAGTTATATAATTTCTACAGCGCTTCATACAGTACCCAGGTGAAAAATACTGTAGTGTTTTGGAATCATACTATAGTAAAGTACTTGAATTAATTTGTTGTGGTAATTCTATAGTTGCTGTGGTAATATAACAACTAAACAAATTATTTTATCCAATACTGTACTAAGTTTCTACAACTTTAGGGTATATTATACTACAGTTTACTGTAGTAAAAAATAAAGTGTACTACAGTATTTATTACAGTTTATCAGTTACTACAGTATGCTGAAGGATTCATTAACAGTGTTGTAAATACTATAATTTATTCAGTATACTGTAATTTACTCTAGTATTTTTTGACAGATCGTTTCTGTAGATAAAAATGAAAATAACAGAATCAATGATGCAAACTTCATCAGATATATGAGACAAAACTAGCTTCTTCCATTATGCAAAATAAAAAACACAGACTGACTGACCGATTACACGATCATCAGGAGGTTGTGGAAAGTGTTCGAATGAGGTGCATGTTCACTTACTACGAATTTACACAAAGAACCAACCGCGTTTAACATGTTTTAGGAACAGAGAGAGAGAGAGAGAGAGAGAGAGAGGGAGAGGGAGAGGGACAGAGAGAGAGAGAGGGACAGAGAGAG
This sequence comes from Anabarilius grahami, assembly GCA_003731715.1. Taxonomy (NCBI): domain Eukaryota; kingdom Metazoa; phylum Chordata; class Actinopteri; order Cypriniformes; family Xenocyprididae; genus Anabarilius; species Anabarilius grahami. The sequence continues at coordinate 307,772 of RJVU01075100.1, forward strand.
AGAGAGGGACAGAGAGGGAGAGAGAGGGAGAGAGAGGGAGGAGACAAGGCTGGAGCTCAAAAGGAAAAAACAAGTGAGTATTTGCAGGATATTCTCACAGGATGAAGAGACACTGAGGAGAGCAGCATGAGACTGACAGCAGCAGAGAACAGCACTGGACAAGCACACTACTGAGGTAACACACTACTGAGGTAACACACTACTGACACACTACTGAGACACACACTACTGAGACACACACTACTGAGACACACTACTGAGACACACAACTGAGGTAACACACTACTGAGACACACACTACTGAGACACACACTACTGAGACACACACTACTGAGACACACACTACTGAGACACACACTACTGAGACACACACTACTGAGGTAACACACTACTGAGACACACTACTGAGACGCACACTACTGAGACACACACTACTGAGACGCACACTACTGAGACGCACACTACTGAGACGCACACTACTGAGACGCACACTACTGAGGTAACACACTACTGAGACACACACTACTGAGACACACTACTGAGACACACTACTGAGACACACACTACTGAGACACACTACTGACACACTACTGAGACACACACTACTGAGACACACACTACTGAGGTAACACACTACTGACACACACACTACTGGGGTAACACACTACTGACACTACTGAGACACACTACTGAGACACACTACTGAGACACACACTACTGAGGTAACACTACTGAAACACACACTACTGAGACACACACTACTGAGACACACACTACTGAGACACACACTACTGAGACACACACTACTGAGGTAACACTACTGAAACACACACTACTGACACACTACTGAGACACACTACTGAGACACACACTACTGAGGTAACACTACTGAAACACACACTACTGACACACTACTGAGACACACACTACTGAGAACTGAGGTAACACTACTGAAACACACACTACTGACACACTACTGAGACACACACTACTGAGACACACACTACTGAGACACAGTACTGAAACACACACTACTGAGGTAACACACTACTGAGACACACACTACTGAGACACACACTACTGAGACACACACTACTGAGACACACACTACTGACACACACTACTGAGACACAGTACTGAAACACACACTACTGAGACACACTACTGAGACACACACTACTGAGACACACTACTGACACACTACTGAGACACACACTACTGAGACACACACTACTGACACACACTACTGAGACACACACTACTGACACACACACTACTGAGGTAACACACTACTGAGGTAACACACTACTGAGACACACACTACTGACACACACTACTGAGACACACACTACTGAGGTAACACACTACTGAGGTAACACACTACTGAGAAACACACTACTGAGACAGTACTGAAACACACTACTGAAACACACTACTGACACACACTACTGAGACACACTACTGACACACACTACTGAGACACACACTACTGAGACACAGTACTGAAACACACACTACTGAGACACACACTACTGAGACACAGTACTGAAACACACACTACTGAGACACACTACTGAGACACACACTACTGAGACACACACTACTGAGACACACACTACTGAGACACACACTACTGAGACACACACTACTGACACACACTACTGAGACACACCCTACTGAGACACACACTACTGAGACACACACTACTGAGACACACACTACTGAGACACAGTACTGAAACACACACTACTGAGACACACTACTGAGACACACACTACTGACACACACACTACTGAGACACACACTACTGAGGTAACACACTACTGACACACACACTACTGAGGTAACACACTACTGAGGCACACTACTGACACACACTACTGACACACTACTGAGACACACACTACTGAGGTAACACACTACTGAGGTAACACTACTGAGACACACACTACTGAGACACACTACTGAGACACACACTACTGAGGTAACACACTACTGAGACACACACTACTGACACACACACTACTGAGACACACACTACTGAGACACACACTACTGAGACACACACTACTGAGACACACACTACTGAGACACAGTACTGAAACACACTACTGAGACACACACTACTGAAACACACACTACTGAGACACACACTACTGACACAGTACTGAAACACACACTACTGAGACACAGTACTGAAACACACACTACTGAGACACAATACTGACACACTACTGAGACACACTACTGAGGTAACACACTACTGAGACACAGTACTGAAACACACACTACTGAGACACACACTAGAGACACACTACTGAGACACACACTACTGAAACACACTACTGAGACACACACTACTGAGACACACACTAGAGACACACTACTGAGACACACACTACTGACACACACTACTGAGACACAGTACTGAAACACACACTACTGAGACACAATACTGACACACTACTGAGACACACTACTGAGGTAACACACTACTGAGACACAGTACTGAAACACACACTACTGAGACACACACTACTGAGACACACACTACTGACACACACACTACTGACACACACTACTGAGACACACTACTGAGACACACACTACTGAGACACACACTACTGAGACACACTACTGAAACACACACTACTGACACACACTACTGAGACACACACTACTGAGACACACACTACTGAGACACACTACTGAGACACACACTACTGACACACTACTGAGACACACTACTGAAACACACACTACTGACACACACTACTGAGACACACACTACTGACACACTACTGAGACACACACTACTGAGACACACACTACTGAGACACACACTACTGAGACGCACACTACTGAGACGCACACTACTGAGACGCACTACTGAGACACACACTACTGAGACACACACTACTGAGACACACACTACTGAGACACACACTACTGAGACACACTACTGAAACACACTACTGAGACACACACTACTGAGACACACACTACTGAGACACACACTACTGACACACACACTACTGAGACACACACTACTGAGACACACTACTGAAACACACACACTACTGAGACACACACTACTGAGACACACTACTGAAACACACTACTGAGACACACACTACTGAGACACACACTACTGAGACACACACTACAGAGACACACACTACAGAGACACACACTACTGAGACACACTACTGAAACACACTACTGAGACACACACTACTGAGACACAGTACTGAGATGACACACCTAACCACACTAGAGCGGCTCTTTCATGATTGAACTTTACACAGTTATTGAACTGAATAATGACATTACACTGCGACACATGATGTTCTTGTTTTACCTCATAAACATGATTAAATCAAGACACATTTACTGGAGAAGAGAAATGACTGAAGATATTAATGAAAAATGCATTAAAATGAAGTGAGTTTGTGCTTAAAACAAGAACAAATATCTGACAGTGGAGTCAGAAAAATAATCTTGTTTTTCTTTGGAGTTGATGTTTTTCTGACCACATTGGCAGATATTTGTTCTTGTTTTAAGCACAAACTCACTTCATTTTAATGCATTTTTCATGAAAACCTAATATCTTGCCAGTAAATGCATCTTGATTTAAGAATGTTTAGATATTTGAACACTTGAGTAAGAACATGATTTCTTTGCAGTGTAGAGCTGAAATTGAGCTTGTTTCATAATTGATGAACTTTTCACAGTTATTGAACTGAATTGATCCGAATGACACACTTGAATCTAAATCATATTCTGTTCATCACTGTGAAACGATCACTGACGTCTCGAGAATCAGACTAATGTTTCGGATGTTTTGTTTTCTGATCTTGCGGTGTGTTTCGTCATTGATTTGTGCAGGATGAGTAATCACCGTTCTGAAACATCATCATCTTCTGATATATTTAACACACAATGTGGAAACGGTGATTAACCTTTAATATTTCTGCTGTTCTCAACATGTGGGCGTTTCTGTTCAACTCAAATATTGTGCAGAAACTAGATCATGTTTGAGACAGTGACACATCTGTTGACATAAAAAGGTTTCCACTTCATCGGACATCATGCGAGTTAAAAACAGAAGCTGTGACGTGACGCGTCTCAGTGTGATGTCATGGCCGTCTGTCCTCATTCACTGCTTCATCTGTGTCTGTGCAGCATCATGGGGTCGCGTCTCTGGATTCTGATGCTCGTGGTCCATCAGGTCTCGCCGTTCAGACTCCTGGCAGAAGCTTCGCCCTGTCGAGTGGTGAGTTACTGTGTCTCCTTCTCCACGACTGAGTAGTTGTGAACTATAAACAGACTGTGTTCAGTGCATCTGTTTCAGTATCTCTGACTGAACTAATTACTGAGGATTTTCTATGCAAAGATATCGATCGGTTGCTGTAGGAGGCTTGATCTGTAGGACAGAAAGACACAAGTGAGATCTCAAATTGATTGAATTTACTTGTTTTCCAGTAGAAATATCTAAACACACCTAAAGTTAGTTCACCCAAAAATGAAAGTTCTGCATTAATTACTCTCCCTCGTGTCGTTTCACATCTTCAGAACACAAATCAAGATATTTTTGATGAAATCCAAGAGGTTTATGACTCGTCCATAGATATAATCAACACTTTCAAGGTCCAGAAAGGTACTAAAGACATGGTTAAAACAGTCATGTGACTGCAGTGGATCAACCTTAATGTTATGAAGAGACGAGAATACTTTTTGTAACAAAAATAACCACTTTATTCATCAATCTCTTTGGATGTAAACACGGAAAACTGCGTCAACTGTGTACGAGTCTGACCGGGGAGAGACAAATTTGTTGAATAAAGTCGTTATTTTTGTTTTGTTTTTGTTATTCTCGTCTCTTCATAACATTAAGATTAAACCACTGCAGTCACATGACTGTTTTAACGATGTCTTTAGTACCTTTCTGGACCTTGAAAGTGTTGATTATATTGCCGTCTATTGAGGATAAAAGAAAAAACTAATTTCTTCATTTGTGTTCTGAAGATGAACGGGTCTTACAGGTGTGGAACCAAACGAGGGTCAGTAATTAATGACAGAAATTTCATTTTTGGGTGAACTATCGCTTTAAGTTAAACAACTAGTCTTGCATTCTAAAAAAATGCATCGAAATTAAGTGAGTTTGTGCTTAAAACAAGATCAAATATCTGCCAATGTGGTCAGAAAAATAACATTAACTCAAAAATCTGATATTTGTTCTTGTTTTAAGCACAAACTCACTTCATTCTGATGCATTTTTCATTAATATCTTCAGTCATTTTGCTTCTCCAGTAAATGAATCTTGATTTAAGAATGTTTAGATATCGTTGCTGGAAAACAAGACAGAAACTCTGAGGAAGAACATTCTCATTAAATCAGTTTATAGCTCTTCATGACAACTAGTGACTCGCTTGTTTACTCAGGAGCTATAGTATTAAATATATGTGCACTCATGAACTGTCAGCAAAGACAAAATGACTCATATTAGGGAGAAAAATCCAGTAAGGCTGGTCACTTCCGTCTTATATGATGAACTGATCATACCAGGTTAGTGAGTTCAAGATGACTGTGTTCGGAGCAGGAAACTGTGTGATTGGACATCAGTGAGGAAGCGTGTGTAGGACGAAACACATCAGCGCTCCATTATGTCTCCATCCTCTCTGGCGGAAATGCAGGGCTAGAGTCAGAGATGAGGGAAAATCCTGAAACAGTGTCCTCGGCTAATGGCTTGTAGATGGAGCACAGATATTGTGTCTGCTTTCAGTCATATGTCATGCTAAAAACTGGTCCATTGTGTTGAAATATTCCAGGAAACTGCCGTATGATGTCATGAGTAATGCACGACAACTTGTGGTGGATTAATGTTGACTAATAGCATCCTCTCTTGTCGCTCTCAGCTCCAGGATGACGTCGACTGCAGCAGTCTGAACTTCAGAAGGATCCCGACGCAACTTCCGGCCGTCATCCGCCGGCTCGATCTGTCTCAGAACCTCCTGCAGAACCTCACGGAGCAAGAGCTTCCGCCGTCCTACTCCAGCATCTGGCATCTGGACCTTCACGGCAACAAGATCCAGTTCATCCAGCCGGGACTCTTCCAAGACATGAGCCGTCTTGAGGTGCTGGATCTGTCGGAGAACTCACTGGATCTTTACGCAGCTCTGAAAACACACGTCGGCCCGCTCACGTCCGTGCGGCGACTGGATTTGTCAGGAAACGGCCTGTTTACGGATATGAGCGATTACTTCCTGAGCGACGCCCCGGTACTTGCCAACCTCTCCTTAGATGGGAACAGCATCACTAAAATAAGCAGACACACATTCAACGGATCTCAGGCTCTAACAAACATCGACCTACATAACAACGTCATCATAGAGATCGAAGAAGGCTCGTTTGAGTCCTTGACGGGACTCTCCGAACTCGACTTGTCCATGAACTCCATTTCGTGCATCACCGACTTTAACCTCGTTCAGCTCAAAACGCTGAACTTGAGCAAAAACAGCTTGACGAACTTCCAGGCCGACGAGTCGGATCAGGAGTTTGAGCTTCTGTATTTGGACCTGAGGGAAAACAAAATCCTCTACTTCCCCGTCCTCCCCCAGAGGAACAAACTCATATACCTGGACTTGTCCAGAAACCTCTTGAGGAGCGTAAACTGCTCGGGTCCGTTAGAAGAGCTGGAGAACCTGAAGGATGGCGGGTATCTGTTGACCGATCACGACAAACCCCTTTCCCTTTGCGCCAATCAGAGGCACCAGGATCTTCCCAGCTTGCTCTACTTAGACTTGAGCTACAACCAGCTCAAAGCTCTTCCGTCCTCGTTCTTCAGCAGTATGATCGCTCTGGAGAGCCTAAACGTCAGTAATAACTGTTTAGAGAGCTTCAGCGTGGACGGTCTGAACTCTTTGAAGACTCTGGACATCAGCTCCAACAACCTCCAGAACCTTTCCTTCGGAGGGAACGCGCTGGCCGCGTTGGAGGTCCTTCACTTGAAGGGCAACGCCCTCCAGACTTTAGACGCCGACAGTTTCGCGAGGCTCCCCAGCATCCGGAGTCTCCACCTTCAGCAGAACCAGCTCAGCATTTGTTCTCCTCTGGAAGGTCCAACTGGCGGCTGTGTCCAACTCTCCTCAATCCCAACCCTGAGGTATCTGTACCTCTCGGAGAACGGGCTGTTGTCGCTTCCACCGGGGTCGTTCCAAGGCAGCCCGCTGCTTATTCTGGATCTCTCCCAGAATCCCGGCGTGGACGTCGTCCCGTCATCCCTCTCAGGTCTGGAGTCGTCTCTCTGCCATCTTTCCCTAAAAGGAAACCAGCTGCAATCCCTATCCATCGACTTCAGCTTCTTCCGGAACCTGAAGTCCTTGGATCTGTCGGTGAACCGGCTCACGGGCGTCTCTCTGTGGAGCGGAGATTCCTCCGTGGAGTCCTTGAACCTGCAGAACAACAGTTTGGTAACGCTCGCATCCGACGCGGTCATCGCTCTGCAGAAAACGCTCCGAACTTTATACGTGGGCTCAAACCCGCTGAGCTGCTGCAGGAACACGCACCTCCTCACGCTGCTCCAGCAGAACAGACTCTACATGCCGGACATCGCCAGCGCCACCTGCTGGATCACCAGAGACTCGGAAAGCGAGGAGATCGGCATGAGCTCGGTGCAGGCGGAGCACTGCGAGTCCGCGGACGGGAAAGTGTTGTGGATAAGCGTGATCGTGGTGCTCGTGCTGGGACTGGCGCTGGTGTTGATCGTCACATTAAAACTCTGTCACTCAAAGAGGCATGGATTCAACAGAGGCATCAAAGCGTGAATCTAAAGAAGGAAAAGAAACCAAAGCGCTCTCACCTGACCGCATGCATGACACTGGGTTTCAGTATGTGATGCGTGGGTGAAGTCAGACTGATCGCCATCACAAATGCATGAAACTCTTGCATTCAAAACCACGTCCCTCAAACTGCACGAACTATCTAGCTAAAATAATTTCTACAGGAGATCCTGGCAGTAACACTACACTTTCTGATGTATATTGCATGCACTTTACTGACTGTGATTTGTGACTATTGGAGTGAAATGTACCTGTGAAATGTTTGCATATTGCAAAACCAACTTTGACCATTTGTTGTTTCAAATGCAAAACATGTTGCAAACACTTAGAGTTCTAGAGCGAGACGCATGATTGTAGGAGTGTAATGTTGTGCATTAGCCTAAGGAATTTCATCATACAAAGGAAGTGTTTTTACTGGGACACCTGCAGCCGAGCGCTGCTTTCCTGTTGTTGAGCTCAGTTTCCTATCCTGGCGTTGATGATTTATTCATTCAAACTGGTGTTTGACAAGTTTAGCTCTGCACACAACCCGGCCGCGATGTTTGTTTGGTCTTTTTTTAGATATTTCCAGCCTGGTGCAGGAATAAGTTTGACCCTGGTGTTTATATCAGGTGTTGGATAAAGATAGACAGGAAATCCCTGTCACATCATCACCGCAGATATTATTGGCACGGCAATGAAAGGAGCTTCCTCCTATCGGTTTGAGTCATGGCCACCGGCGTCACGCCCCCTTCTGCTTTCCAGCTACACATGACATGACCAAACCCGCAGCAGTCACACACACGTCATGTATGAGCCGCCACTACTATATGAAGGAACTATTACCACAATATTTGTATAATGAACTACTGTGTAAATCTATTTATGGAGTATTTTCCTAAATAAAAGGTCTCTGTTACGTGTCGTCTGCGGTGTGTTCCTCTACATTACCATATTAGGTTGACGTCATTATCATCATGATACACATCATTAATACCAAAGTAGTTTGCATGTTCAGCCTAAAAAGGAAATGGCTTTTCCGCTGACATCACTTTTAGGTTGCGCAAACTACTTGATAATATTAGACAACAGTCAAATTTTTATTTAGTCATTGTTTTAAGAATCTCACATGTGGTGTGGACCACACATGAGTTTCTTCCTCAATATTTCTGTTGTTTTCCAGTACAAATATGTAAACATTCTTAAATCAAGAGACGTTTACTGGTAGAGAGGAAATCCCTGTCTGTGACTGCAGATATTAAGTCTGGTTTAAAATGATTGAGATGAAGTTTGTGCTTAAAACATGAACACATTTGTGCTAATGGAGTCAGAAAAATAACCGTTGTTATTTTAATTTTTAATTATTTTACATTCTTAATATCTTCAGTCATTTTGCTGCTGAAGTAAATGTCTTGCTTTAAGAATGTTTAGGTGTTTTAGATAAATGAGCTCATTAAAGCTGCATGAATAATCAATAATTAGAACAATGAATACATTCTAATTAGAGACATACGGTGACGGCTGGCAGAGGGACTCCAGCACACAATGCCATCAGGCCTGTTCAAACAGGAAGTAGCGCTACAGGAAATGAGCCGCACACAAACATGGAACACCAAGTTCCCAAAGACCCGCTGTTGTTTGTTTGACTGCAGTTTCCCACTGTTTTCATCTCTAAAAGGGGTCCAACTATATATATATATATATTGTAAAAAATATTTTCATGATTTATCACAAAATCTTTTCTTTTGTCATATCAACTTAAATAATTAATGTGGTTCATATAATATTTTGAGTTTCTGTTATAGGGTTAGTTCACCCAAAAATGAAACTCACCCTCATGTCGTTTCACACCCGTAAGACCTTCGTTAATCTTCCGAACACAAATTAAGATATTTTTGATGAAATCCGATGGCTCCGTGAGGCCTGAGCAATGACATTTCCTCTCTCAAGATCCATTAATGTACTAAAAACATATTTAAATCAGTTCATGTGAGTACAGTGGTTCAATATTAATATTATAAAGCGACGAGAATATTTTTGGTGCGCCAAAAAAACAAAATAACGACTTATATAGTGATGGGCGATTTCAAAACACTGCTTCAGGAAGCTTCGGAGCGTTATGAATCAGTGTGTCGAATCAGCGGTTCGGAGCGCCAAAGTCACGTGATTTCAGCAGTTTGACACGCGATCCGAATCATGATTCGACACGCTGATTCATAACGCTCCGAAGCTTCCTGAAGCAGTGTTTTGAAATCGGCCATCACTATATAAGTCGTTATTTAGTTTTTTTGGCGCACCAAAAATATTCTCGTGGCTTTATAATATTAATATTGAACCACTGTACTCACATGAACTGATTTAAATATGTTTTTAGTACATTAATGGATCTTGAGAGAGGAAATGTCATTGCTCAGGCCTCACTGAGCCATCGGATTTCATCAAAAATATCTTAATTTGTGTTCTGAAGATTAATGAAGGTATTACAGGTGTGGAACGGCATGAGGGTGAGTAATTAATGACATTATTTTCATTTTTGGGTGAACTAACCCTTTAATTATACCAGTCGCCTTCATTGACTTAACTCAAATTTTTAATTTCAACGATCTCAAAAATTTATGGTAACTTACTTTTTTAAGTTAAACCAACAAATATTTTTTTTACAGTGATATATACACTAGTGGTTAAAATTTAAAAAAAAAATGTTTTTCAAAGAAGTCTCTTCTGTTTACCAAAGCTGCATTTATTTGATCAAAAGTACAGTAAAAATAGTGAAACATTATTACAATGTAAATCAGCTGTTTTCTATGTGAATATACAGTAAAGTGTAATTTATTCCTGTGATCAAAGCTGAATTTTCAGCATCATTACTCCAGTCTTCAGTGTCACATGATCCTTCAGAAATCATTCTAATATGATGATTTGATGCTCAAGAAACATTTATGATTATTATCAGTGTTGAAAACAGTTCATATATTTGTGGAAACCGTGATGCATTTTATTTGTTCAGGATTCTTTGATGAATAGAAAGTTCAAAAGAAACAGAATCTTTTGTAACATTATAAAGGTCTTTACGGTCACTCTGACCTCACAGTTGAACGGGTGTTTTCTGCTCCAAGGCTTCTGTGTAAACGCCTCTTCATGTGTGTGATGAGTAACAAAGTAACTTTGCTGTGGCTTTTTTAATATAATTTTAACCTGCTCATCCTTCAATAAAGCTGCGTCATGATGCGTCAGTCAGGATCGATCCGTCTTCCTCCTCACCGTGACCCCAAGGGTCAGCTTCACTGATATGGTCGTGTGATGACGTCATCGTGATGTCATCACAGATTTTTGAACGTTACTGTACGTTTTAGCAGTACAATGAGCCGTTTGTCTGCGAGATCAAGACAGCGTGATTCCCCTGACGTGACCGCGCTGAACGATCATGTGTTTCTCTGTATCAGGTTCTGTTTGTGTACGAGCCGCAGAGGGGCAATTATGCATTTATAATAGCAGCAGAGTTATTTATATAATTACTGTAAATCCTGCCGTTATGATGTATAGGACATTCTTGTTTTTACATGAACCTGTAATTACCAGAGACGAGAAAAGAGTCACGTGATTGAAGAGCGTCTTTGTCTCTGTGGAATCTCTGAAACAATGGCAGTCTTCATCATGATCATCATCATCAGTGTCCTCATCTTTTCAATGAAGCATCAGAACCGCCCCTGTCAGGAATGAGGAAAGAACTCATTTGCGGGATTTTTCCCTCAAACCAGTTCAGCACAATTTCTGCCCTATGAAAGATGGCGCATGGTGGCCTGGTCTGATGAATCACGTTTTCTTACCTGGGGAACACATGGCACCAGGATGCACTATGGGAAGAAGGCGAGCCGGCGGAGGCAGTGTGATGCTTTGGGCAATGTTCTGCTGGGAAACCTTGGGTCCTGCCATCCATGTGGATGTTACTTTGACACGTACCACCTACCTAAGCATTGTTGAGACCATGTACAGCCTTTCATGGAAACGGGATTCCCTGGTGGCTGTGGCTCTTTCAGCAGGATAATGAATGGTTTGAGGAGCACAACAACGAGTTTGAGGAGTTGACTTGACCTCCAAATTCCCCAGATCTCAATCCAATCGAGCATCTGTGGGATCTGCTGAACACACAAGTCCGATCCATGGAGGATCCACCTCACAACTTACAGGACTTACAGGATCTGCTGCTAACATCTTGGTGCAGATACCACAGCACACCTTCAGTTGTCTAGAGGAGTCCATGCCTCGACGGGTCAGGCTGTTTTGACACACAACTCTGCTCAGAGTACATATGATCCCTCTCTAAATAGTGTTAAAATAACACTAAAGCAGAGTTAAAGTTAATGAGATAATTAAGCGATGACTGTGCATTAGTGATGAACACCTGCTGTTAACAAGCAGAATCACTGAAGAAAAGAGAAACACAAGAACTACAACTGACTTCAGCCACAGCCTTATTAATTGCTTAATTATCTCATTAACTCTAAGGATTTTACTGTGCAGCAACACAATATTAGGAAGGTGGTCATGCCTGATCGGTGTATATACCAAGACTCTTGTACACTCACCTAAAGGATTATTAGGAACACCTGTTCAATTTCTCATTAATGCAATTATCTAATCAACCAATCACATGGCAGTTGCTTCAATGCATTTAGGGGTGTGGTCCTGGTCAAGACAATCTCCTGAACTCCAAACTGAATGTCAGAATGGGAAAGAAAGGTGATTTAAGCAATTCTGAGCGTGGCATGGTTGTTGGTGCCAGACGGGCCGGTCTGAGTATTTCACAATCTGCTCAGTTACTGGGATTTTCACGCACAACCATTTCTAGGGTTTACAAAGAATGGTGTGAAAAGGGAAAAGCATCCAGTATGCGGCAGTCCTGTGGGCGAAAATGCCTTGTTGATGCTAGAGGTCAGAGGAGAATGGGCCGACTGATTCAAGCTGATAGAAGAGCAACTTTGACTGAAATAACCACTCGTTACAACCGAGGTATGCAGCAAAGCATTTGTGAAGCCACAACACGCACAACCTTGAGGCGGATGGGCTACAACAGCAGAAGACCCCACCGGGTACCACTCATCTCCACTACAAATAGGAAAAAGAGGCTACAATTTGCACGAGCTCACCAAAATTGGACAGTTGAAGACTGGAAAAATGTTGCCTGGTCTGATGAGTCTCGATTTCTGTTGAGACATTCAGATGGTAGAGTCAGAATTTGGCGTAAACAGAATGAGAACATGGATCCATCATGCCTTGTTACCACTGTGCAGGCTGGTGGTGGTGGTGTAATGGTGTGGGGGATGTTTTCTTGGCACACTTTAGGCCCCTTAGTGCCAATTGGGCATCGTTTAAATGCCACGGCCTACCTGAGCATTGTTTCTGACCATGTCCATCCCTTTATGACCACCATGTACCCATCCTCTGATGGCTACTTCCAGCAGGATAATGCACCATGTCACAAAGCTCGAATCATTTCAAATTGGTTTCTTGAACATGACAATGAGTTCACTGTACTAAAATGGCCCCCACAGTCACCAGATCTCAACCCAATAGAGCATCTTTGGGATGTGGTGGAACGGGAGCTTCGTGCCCTGGATGTGCATCCCACAAATCTCCATCAACTGCAAGATGCTATCCTATCAATATGGGCCAACATTTCTAAAGAATGCTTTCAGCACCTTGTTGAATCAATGCCACGTAGAATTAAGGCAGTTCTGAAGGCGAAAGGGGGTCAAACACAGTATTAGTATGGTGTTCCTAATAATCCTTTAGGTGAGTGTATATTACTATAACTGGGAGAATCATGTAGAGTTCTGGTGCGTCCACATGTCGGAATTACCATGACTATGAGATTTCGACTTGTAAAAAGCACTCACACACACACACACACACACACACACACACACACACACACACACATAATGACAGCATTAGTTCATCTGTGCATCAAAGAGCTGAAGTGAAATCAAAGGAATTCTGACTGAAATTAGCAACAGATGGAAACAGACGGAGACGGAAACTAATCAAACATCTCCAGACGGGACAATCTCACGGGGCATAAACAAATCATTCCACTTGTGTTTGTTTGTCCATCGGAAATGTGTATGACTGTCCTGATCACTGTCTGGATCACACACACACACACAGTCATGTCTTCATAACTCAACACGGATGACACGAGCACATTCCGTGTTCATCACGCTTTGTCATGCTAAAGGAAACTCTGTAAGCAGCGGATATTCGAGCCTAATAATTAAAGAAGAATGAAAAGAGCGAGAGTCTTTCACAGTCGTGCTTCACACACAGACGCATCAGAGACGCTCCTCACGGCGGCGTTCCAGAATTTCGCTGCTTTGTGCGTCTGCTTCACCCCGCAGCCCTGAAACTGCCTTTCTGTAAACATGAACAAAGAGCTGCGCTCGGCTTACTGAACACCGACCCGCTTACATAAGCCCCGCGTCCGCTCTCAGACATGTTTGTTGTCGCTGTGTGTGTTTGTTTTTGATTATCAAGTGTTTTTAAGGAGCCACACTGGAAAAAATTATGTTCTTCCTCAGAGTTTCTGTCTTGTTTTCCCAGCACAAATATCTAAACATTCTTAAAATCAAGATACATTTACTGGAGAAGAGAAGATAAGAAGAAAATGAAGTGAGTTTGTGCTTAAAACAAGAACAAATATCTGCCAAATATTCTTGTTTTCCCTTTCAATTAAGTCAAAGTAATAAATCTCAGGTGCGCTTCAGAAAGTACCTCGGGTTTTACTGTACTTTGGAGTTCAATTTCAGGAATATCCGCTCCAGTTTTTTAGCTTTTTCCTGTTACCTGCTCCCTGGAGAAACACTAAATGTTCCTGGAAAGAGAAAGAAAACAGACCAGAAATAAGAGAAATCACACATGAACTGAAACACACAAACACTAAAACTGGAGTTCCCCCAAGTTAATATTTAGTGATATTATTGATTTGACTATCAGATAATGACTTTTTAGAGCTGCTTTACAGCTGAATTTGATTAATATCTGATGAAGTTTGCATCATCAATTCAGTTTATTGCTTTGAATCAGTCTGTACTGTAATGACTTGAATCGACTGAATTTCAGCTTCTGTTCAAACTCTTACGACGACAGTCGACGCATGTCAGCAATAATTCAGTGATGGTGTGTCAGTTTTCCATCACAAACTCAATTTCCGCTTAGGTTTTGCTTCCGAGTTTTTTTGATCTGAATTGCCAGTTTCTTTCCACAGCGTCTGGATTTTCTTCATCAGCTAAAAATTCTCCAGAAGAGTTTGATAGTGAGGGACTTTCTCATGACTTTCATCACATTATCAGTCAAACCTTCGTTTCACAACAGGGGCACATGAGAGTGTGTGTGTGTGTGTGTGTGTGTGTGTGTGACGCTGAACATGATGTTCCTCTCAAACATCTCCAGCAGTGAGTTTAGCAGCACAACTGGTGTCAATTAACAGACTTTCATTTATGTCTCCACTCATGACGAGCTCCACACGCCAAAACATCATATTCTTACTCAGTTTTTGTGTCTCGTTTTCCTACACATTTATCTAATCATCCTTAAAACAAGACATTTCCACTTGAGAAGCAAAATGTCAGAAGAATTTACAATCACAGAGTTCTGTCAATTTTATGTTTAAAGGGGTGGTTGATTATGATTTCACTTTTTTAACTTTAGTTAGTGTGTAATGTTGCTGTTTGATCATAAACAACATCTGTGAAGTTACGACGCTCAAAGTTCAATGCAAAGAGAGATATTTTCTTTTACAGAAATCGCAAAAAACGTCTGGTAGGGACTACAACGAGCTTCTTCCCAGATTTGTGACATCACAAACCCTAAATTTACATAAACCCCGCCCCCGAGAACACAAACAAAGGGGGCGGGGCCATGTTGGGCTGCTTTAGAGAAGAGGAAGAGTTGTTGTAGTAGAGTGTTGTTGTCATGCCGTCATTTTACGCCGGACTGCTTCACAAACGAGGGTCAATTCAACACAAAAGATGAACATGACGGCACATGCTAGTGGATGAGTTGAATCAACTCCACAGCAACTACATACATTTATACACTAATCATTCAGAAACGTCTAAAAGTTGTAACTTCTTCCTGAGTCTCTCCATCAGTGTCGACTCCGGTTTGAACAATGTAAGGCTGAACACTGTCGTCATTTTGGCTGCGTGAGATTCTCCAGCTTTGTTGTTGTTGAGCTGTTAAAGCTCCGCCCTCTTCTGGAAAGGGGGCGGGAGCAGCAGCTCATTTGCATTTAAAGGGACACACACAAAAACGGCGTGTTTTTGCTCACACTCAAATAGGGGCAAATTTGACAAGCTATAATAAATGATCTGTGGGGGATTCTGAGCTGAAACTTCACAGACACATTCTGGAGACACCAGAGACTGATATTACAGATTGTATAAAGGGCATGTTAAAAAACAAGAAGAAAGACTTGAAACATCATTAAACTGTCAAATTCCTCTGAAATCAAGACATAAAATCTTGTATAATTTTGCTTCTAAAGTAAATATGTCTTGTTTTATGGACGTTCAGATATTAGTTTTTTCTGCGCTGTGTTTGAACAGCTGGTCTTCATTAACTAACCTTCACTAACCCAGTGACCAGTGCTCAGTTTCAGGGCATTTCAAAGGGAGAGAATGTGTTACGTCAGCGTGAACGAGTGAAAGCGGAGTGTGTTTACTGTAATTCCCTCACATTCCCTCACATGTTGTGAAGCGACAACAAAAGCTTTTCTGTCAATCTGCCAGTTTCTCATGACTTTCAGTCCCTGATGAGTGAGACGAGAGAGACGAACGGAGTTTAATTACACATGTGGGAATAACTGATAGTGGCCTGATCTCCTCCCAAACTCACTCATTCCCATATATGGATGTTAATTCAGTGTCAGGAGAAGAAACGTCTCACGGCTCTGAGAACACACTGCTGTTGACGCTCCCAGAAGAGACTTCTAACATGATTTTAAATTGAATTTCAATAAAGTACAACAGACAGAATGCAGTATAAAGCCAGAGAACATGATGATTATAGAAATAGGTTTAAAGATTCACATTTAGACACTGTCATATTAACTGAGTGAGGAATAACCCTGATATATCTGAATCTGTTGTTCAAGAATCACAAAGTATATAATATCTTGTATATGATATTTGGTGGAAACGTAAATCAAACAAAACAAAGAAATTAAATTGCTATCCCTTTAGGTTTAACGAGGTCCTCAAGCATGTTCCACACAGGAAGGAGCCGTCATGCGTGTCGTGAGCGCGAGCGAGAGAGGGAGAGAGGGAGGCACAGGAAGTTCCTGCAGTCAGTAAATTGTAAACAGACGCTGGGCTTCATGAGCTGGACTGAGTCACACTGAACGGCTCTTTGTGAGTAAAGTCTCACTTTCTGGAGGTCAGACAGGTCACGGATGAACCACTTTCCCCTTCCTGACAGTATTAAAACAGCCCTGTGATATCTCTGTGATGACCTCTGACCTCACCGCCTGCATCGGCTGCTCCTCCTGTCTGTCCGTGAGGAAAGTGGAGACATCTCTGACATCTCTCTCTGATCTGAGCCGCTTCTGAATCTCCTCCACACCTGGAAAAACATCAGTGTTCACGGTTAACCTTCTAAAGAAACCTACCATTCACAACTGGAGCGGTGTGGGGTTGCCAAGGTCTTGCTATGGTTGCCAGAGTGATGTGTTTGCCGGGGAGTTGCTATGTGGTTGCCAGGGTGTTGCTATGGTTGCCAGGGAGTTGCTATGTGTTTGCCAGGGTGATGCTGTCCTTACCAGTGTGTGACTATGGTTGCCTGGGTGTTGCTATGATTACCAGGGAGTTGCTATGTGGTTGCCAGGGTGTTGCTATGGTTGCCAGGGAGTTGCTATGTGGTTGCCAGGGTTTTGCTGTGGTTACAAGGGTGATGCTGTCATTACCAGTGTGTTGCTATTTGTTTGCCAGGGTGTTGCTGTGAGGATGCCAGGGTTTTGTTATGGTTACCAGGGTGTTGCTATGAGGATGCCAGGGTTTTGTTATGGTTACCAGGGTGTTGCTATGTGTTTGCCAGGGTGATGCTGTCCTTACTGGGGTGTTGCTATGAGGTTGCCAGGGAGTTGCTATGGTTACCAGGGTGTTACTATGGTTGCCTGGGTGTTGCTATGATTACCAGGGAGTTGCTATGTGGTTGCCAGGGTGTTGCTATGGTTGCCAGGATTTTGCTATGTAGTTGCCAGGCTGTTGCTTTGGGTACCAGGGAGTTGCAATGAGGTTATTATTGACTTGATTGCACTGGATGAAATCTAAATTGAGCTGATGATGACATCAGTTTTCTCCAGAGCTACTTTATAGTTAAACTGAACTAATTTCATAATTGATGAACTTTACCCAGTTTTTGAACCGAGCTGAATCAACACTGAACTGAATTCAAATGAACAATGACACGTCTTATTTTTAGAGCTGATTTACAGCAGAATTCTGTTTGCATCACTGAATTTTCCTGTTTATTACAGTAAAGCTGATTTGAAACAATCTGTATTGTATGACTTGATTGCCAGGTTTTTGTTACCGTTACCAGGGAGTTGCTATGTGGTTGCCAGGTTCTTGCTGTGGTTACCAGGGAGTTGCTATGAGGATGCCAGGGTTTTGTTTAGGTTACCAGGGTGTTGCTATGTGTTTGTCAGGGTGATGCTGTTCTTACCAGGGCAGGGGTAGGCCAGTTCGGTCCTAGAGAGCTGCTGTCCTGCTGAGTTTAGCTCCAACCTTAATCAAACACACCTGAACAAGCTAATCAGGCTCTTCAGGATTATTAAGGCTATAGGCAGCTGAAAGTTTTTTTTTCAGGGTTGGAGCTAAACTCTGCAGGACAGCGGCTCTCTAGGACCGAACTTGCCTACCCCTGTACCAGGGTGTTGCTATGAGGTTGCCACGATGATGCTATGGTTACCAGGAATTTGCTATATGTTTTCCTGGGAGTTGCTATTGTGCCAGGGGGTTGCAATGTGGTTGCCAGGATGATGCTCTGGTTACCAGGGAGTTATTATGTGGTTACCAGGGTGTTACTATGGTTACCAGCGATTTGCTACCTGGTTGCCAGGGTGTTACTATGGTTACCAGCGATTTGCTACCTGGTTGCCACGGTGTTACTATGGTTACCAGGGATTTGCTACCTGGTTGCCAGGGTGTTCCTATGGTTGCCAGGGTGTTACTATGACAATATTGGATGAGAAATGAACGGAGTTGATGATGACATCAGTATTCTCCAGAGCTACTTTATAGATAAACTGAACTCATTTCATAATTGATGAACTTTACCCAGTTTTTGAACCGAGCTGAATCAACACTGAACTGAATTCAGCTGAACAGTGACACCGTCTTATTTTTAGAGCTTATTTTATTTTTTGCATCACTGAATTTTCCTGTTTATTACAGTAAAGCTGCTTTGAAACAATCTGTATTGGCTATATAATCGGCTATATAAATTAAGGTAATTTGACTTGATTGCCAGGTTTTTGTTACCGTTACCAGGGAGTTGCTATGTGGTTGCCAGGGTGTTTCTGTGATTACTAGGGAGTTGCTATGAGGTTCCCAGGGTCTTGCTGTGGTTACCAGGGTGTTGCTATGTGTTTGCCAGGGTGTTGCTATGAGGATGCCAAGGTTTTGTTTTGGTTACCAGGGTGTTGCTATGTGTTTGCCAGGGTGATGCTGTTCTTACCAGGGAGTTGCTATCTGGTTGCCAGGGTGTTGCTATGGTTTCCAGGGTTTTGCTTTGGGTACCAGGGTGTTGCAATGAGGTTATTATTGACTTGATTGCAGTAACACTATTGGATGAGAACTGAACTGAGCTGATGACGACATCAGTATTCTCCAGAGCTACTTTATAGTTAAACTGAACTCATTTCATAATTGATGAACTTTACAGCTGCTTTGAAACCATCTGTATTGTATAATCGGCTATATAAATAAAGGTAATTAGACTTGATTGCCAGGTTTTTGTTACCGTTACCAGGGAGTTGCTATGTGGTTGCCAGGGTCTTGCTGTGGTTGCTATGTAGTTGGTAATTGCTCGTGATGTTCCTCATTTGTACATAATTTTGGATAAAGCGTCTGCTAAATGAATAACTGTAACTGCTGAGATGTTCTGTGTGGTTGTTTGGTTCGGGTTCGTCTAATGAGTCTGTGAGAAATCACTCGTGTCTGAAACTCAGCCGCTGCAGGACTAGTTACGTGATTAATTAAACCACTTGTCAGATCTTTGCTGGCTGACATCAGTGTGAAAGTGCTTCATGTTTTGGCCATGAATGTTTCTGTTCTTCTGAAGCGTCTGTAATGAGAAACAAACCATCTGATCTACAAACCATGAAACAACATCTGGAGGAAAACCATCAGCTGGTTTCAATGTTCTGATGTTCTTCACACAAACAAACAAATCATAAAGCCGCTCGACACACAGACAATAAAACACACACATTGTACAGCCATTAAAAGAAGTAAAGTTTCTCTCCGCAATTACAAACATCGCGAGTCCTGATGATCCACAAACCCACAGACACTTTCATCACAGCACATGTCCCGCATTAGAGAGGAATCTCAGCTTTGATCTCTGACGAATAACACACACACACACACACGTGTGTGGTCTCAGGGTTCCCTCCCTCACACACAAACACACACACTGCATATTTCTGACATCAGACCAACAACAAGATTCCAGACAGAATCGCTCCAGTTGTTTGGCTCGAGACGAGGCGAGCTCTATTAATACACAGCGTGTTTGACACAGAGAAGAACCTGTTGATATAAACACTGAACACACTCACGTCTGCGCTTAGTCTGAACGAATGAAACACATTATCTCTGCTGAATCAGACTGATGCTTCTGCTGGTTTTGTAGGATTTCTCAGGGTTTTCATTGGACACACAGAGAGCGTCACTAGAACAAACAATAAGACACGACATCAGTGGCTCTCAACCCCAAAACATCTTAAATTCAGCATTAAACTGAAGTTGCGCTGGTCTTTTCTTCTCTATTGTGACGTATAACCGAGTGAAACGCTTCACAAACAAGAACAAATGTAGGGCGGGGCTTGATTTTGTCTGTGGGGAATTGATTGGATGGTTGTGGTTTGCTATTGGTGGATCTCATGTGAGTGACAGGTTGCCCCGCCCTCGTCATCAGAGAAGAGAAGAGATGCTGCAAGAGGAAGATATTCTTATTCAAGATTATAATGAACATGAATTTAACACAATTAATGATGCTCATTTATAATAAACTCTGCAACGATCAATTTTGATTTCATGGTGACTTTAAAATGATTTAAATAAAATGCTTAAAAAACAAAAAGTAAAGATGTAAAACATTAAACTGACATCAAAATGTTTAGTTTATTTTTATCACTACAGAAGCAGATCAGAGGCACGTCTCCGTAACCCCTGCGGTTCACATCTGCCCGCTCCAAGCGGGACTCGAACCCGGCCCGTCCGCATGCGAGTCGGGCGCTCTAACAAAGAGGCTAAAGACAGAGTCTCTACTGTCAGTCAGTCTGTTTCATCTCATCTCATCTTCAAATGTTATTTTGAGGGCTCTTCAGTGCACACTAGTTCCTCAAGGGCACATTCTGGTACTTTTGGAGGAAAGACGATAGTTTCTGTGGAACGAGCCGCTCATATCTGACATTCACAGACTGTCTGAAACATCCCACATCATCATCTCACACACACACACACACACACGTCTGGTTCGCTATCTTTGTAGGGACTCTCCATAGGCGTAATGGTTTTTATACTGTACATTCTGTCGCCCTACACTACCCCTACTCACAGAAAACATTCTGCATTTTTACATTTTCAACAACAACAAAAAAACTCATTCTGTATGATTTATATGCGTGTTTCCTCATTAGGAACTAAAAATGTCCCCACAAAGGTCAAAATTTGCTGGTATTACTATATTTGTGGGGACGTTTGGTCCTGATAACAGGGGATACCATGACCACACACACACACACACACACACACACACACACACACACACACACACACACACATCTTACAGTGTGTTTTACTCTCAGAATTAGAATGTTTCGTTCCATCAGATGAACCGAATGAGTCACACGTCTAAATTCATCTTCAATAACATGAGAATATTGAGGCCTTTTCTGACCATATTTGCACAAGTGATAAAATGTCATGTACCATCTTTAGTAACGGGGACATCATGTGACATCAGTTTCCTCAGTGTCATGAGATGAAGCAGAAGCTGTGAGCTCGAGGGGCTGATGGGTATTTTATGGAGGCTATAAATCAATTAATTTCATGCTTACATGGAGTTCATATATTATATATATATTCATGGAACCATCGAAGAGTGCATGTGACCATTGGTCATTTTAGCAACATAAATAATAAAGTTTTCTCAAACAGTAAATGTATTTATGCAGAAATCGACAGAACGCTCATTTTATAATCACTGAAGTTCCCTTGCTTGTTATTCTGAAGAATATGGCTTTCGGAATATTTAATATTTAGTGAAGACAGAAATGATACTTCGACACGGAGCGTTGCGGAGCTGTACACTGCGTCCGGACGGCACAATCCGACTGGATGACGCGAGTCTTGCAGCTGCAAACGAAACAAGAAACAAGTGACAGTGGGAGAAACTACAGAGAACGAACGAATGAATGAATGAAAACACGCACCTGTGTGTGTGACGGTCCGGCTCACGGTCACGCCTCCTGTGAAAACTGAACACAACCAGATCCGGCGCTCAACAGGAGTGACACCGCATTCAGTGCGGATTCTGCTGAAAACCAGATTATGTTCACACACGATTTCAGTTTTTCTACTCCAAAAGTTCACGTTTGATTTAACCAGTCACTAGACCCATCTTAAGACGGCTTTATAAGATGTTTTGATATCTGCATCTGTGCAGAAATGCAGATTACATAATATGATGTGTGAGGAATTCAAGACGGTTTCCATCCACTGTAAAATCTTTCAGTAAAAATTATATGATTTTTAACCACAAATGCTCGTCTTGCACTGCTCTGAGATGCTCCACGCATGACGTAATCACGTTGGAAAGGTCAAAAACTCAAACTAACTTCAAAATTGTCCTTTTTTTTTTACTTAGTCTTTGCACGTTCACTTTGTAAACACTGGATCGGTACTTCCGCCTACGTCACGTGACCTTTCCAACATGATTACGTCATGCGTGGAGCATCACAGAGCAGTGCAAGACGAGCATTTGTGGTTAAAAAGTATATAATGTTTATTTTTTTAGTAAATGTCCGATGGTTTCTNCACTGAAGTTCTCTTGCTTGTTATTCTGAAGAATATGGCTTTCGGAATATTTAATATTTAGTGAAGACAGAAATGATACTTCGACACGGAGCGTTGCGGAGCTGTACACTGCGTCCGGACGGCACAATCCGACTGGATGACGCGAGTCTTGCAGCTGCAAACGAAACAAGAAACAAGTGACAGTGGGAGAAACTACAGAGAACGAACGAATGAATGAATGAAAACACGCACCTGTGTGTGTGACGGTCCGGCTCACGGTCACGCCTCCTGTGAAAACTGAACACAACCAGATCCGGCGCTCAACAGGAGTGACACCGCATTCAGTGCGGATTCTGCTGAAAACCAGATTATGTTCACACACGATTTCAGTTTTTCTACTCCAAAAGTTCTTGTTTGATTTAACCAGTCACTAGACCCATCTTAAGACGGCTTTATAAGATGTTTTGATATCTGCATCTGTGCAGGTCTGTGTCATAAATGCAGATTACATAATATGATGTGTGAGGAATTCAAGACGGTTTCCATCCACTGTAAAATCTTTCAGTAAAAATTATATGATTTTTAACCACAAAAGCTCGTCTTGCACTGCTCTGAGATGCTCCACGCATGACGTAATCACGTTGGAAAGGTCAAAAACTCAAACTAACTTCAAAATTGTCCTTTTTTTTTTTACTTAGTCTTTGCACGTTCACTTTGTAAACACTGGATCGGTACTTCCGCCTACATCACGTGACCTTTCCAACATGATTACGTCATGCGTGGAGCATCACAGAGCAGTGCAAGACGAGCATTTGTGGTTAAAAAGTATATAATGTTTATTTTTTTAGTAAATGTCCGATGGTTTCTCTAGATAAGACTCTTATTCCTCGTCTGGGATCATGTAGAGCTCTTTGAAGCTGCACTGAAACTGACATTTGAACCCGTTGAACCCCAGTGAAGTCCACTATATGGAGAAAAATCCTGGAATGTTTTCCTTCATTTCTTTTCGACTGAAGAAAGAAAGACATGAACATCCTGGATGACATGGAGGAGAGTGAATTATCAGGAAACTTTAATTCTGAACTGAACTAATACTTTAATGGGAGCAAAACGCTGTCGGAACATATTTTTGTGTTTCTTGCCATTAAATCTAAAAGCAAAACTGATTTTTTTTTCCCAGTGCAGCGAGAAAACAAACTCACAGCTGTTTTATTTCCTCAGGACAGCCGAAGGGCAAATATCAGTGTCACAGATGCACATCTCAGAGCGTGTGGAGATTCTTTCAGGGGGAACATAAACACACAAACTCAGAGCGTCCAAAGCAAACAGTCGCGAGGCCCGAGACGGACTCCAGCTGGACGAGGGAATCATTCACTCTCATAAACTGGAGGAGCGTAAGAGCGGCGATGGACACACATGGATCTGATCAAACTCCTTCACGAGCCGAACCTGCTTGAACTCGTTCAGGGGTGTTTCCTTCTGCTTTCAGAATGATCTTTATTGAACATGTCACGCAGCTCACGCTCAGGTCACGCGTTCATCTCAATGTGACTCGGGACGGGTCCCGCATCAGTCCTCATCAGACGCCGCTGGAAGATTGTCACCTTTACGACTTCTTCAAACTCTGCGCTTCCCCTTCAGACGCCAGCTATAATTAGCAGCTCTCTAAAGGCTGATGAAGGTCATCTTCAGGGGTT
Organism: Anabarilius grahami; assembly: GCA_003731715.1. Taxonomy (NCBI): domain Eukaryota; kingdom Metazoa; phylum Chordata; class Actinopteri; order Cypriniformes; family Xenocyprididae; genus Anabarilius; species Anabarilius grahami. Next base: position 332,591 of record RJVU01075100.1, read on the forward strand.
TTCCAAGTGTCAGATCAGCTGAAGATGAAACTGAAAGTCCTCCATCCGGTGGATCCCAGACGCTATTTGCATTAAACACAATTAAAGGCCTTATTTATAGGCTTTAAACACACACAGATGAGGTCAGAGGGGAACTTGTGCTGATGACGTCATCACCAATTAAAGCACATTAAATATTCAGTGTTCAGATTCTATTAGAATTATCTTTACTGTCATTACACACATGAACAGGCTTCACCCTGCTATTACATGAGCAATACTCATAATCTATATATATTTATATTATATAAACCACCAGTCAAAAGTTTGGAAACATTACTATTTTTAATGTTTTTGAAAGAGTCTCTTCTGCTCGTTAAGGCTGCATTTATTTGATCAAAAATACAGTAATATTGTGAAATATTATTACAATTTAAAATAATGGTTTTCTATTTTAATATACTTTAAAATATAATTTATATCCAGTGATCAAAGCTGAATTTTCAGCATCATTACTCCAGTCTTCAGTGTCACATGATCCTTCAGAAATCATTCTAATATGATATTTGATGCTCAGTTATTATCAAAGTTGGAAACAGTTCATATTTTTTGGAAACTGATGCTTTTTCCAGGATTCATTGATGAATAAAAGGTTGAAAAGAACAGCATTTATTCAAAATAGAAATATTTTCCAACAATATAAATCTTCACTATCAGTTTTTATCAATTTAACACATCCGTGCTGAATAAAAGTATTAATTTCTTCCAAAAAGAAAGAAAAAATTACTGACCCCAAACTTTTGAACAGTAGTGTATATTGTTACAAAAGATTTAATTTAGATAAATGCTGCTCTTTTTAAACATTTTATTCATCAAAGAATCCTGAAAAAAAGTATCACGTTATAAAATAATATTAAGCAGCACAACATTTAATAAATCATCATATTAGAATGATTTCTGAAGGATCATGTGACACTGAAGACTGGAGTAATGATGCTGAAAATTCAGCTTTGATCACAGGATATAAATTATATTTTAAAGTATATTATAATAGAAAACCATTAATTTAAATTGTAATAATATTTCACAATATTACTGTATTTTTGATCAAATAAATGCAGGCTTGATGAGCAGAAGAGACTCTTTCAAAAACATTAAAAATAGTAATGTTTCCAAACTTTTGACTGGTAGTGTACATGTTTATAATTTTAGTTTTAGTAGTTTTGTGTTTTTGTCATTTGCATTATTTTTTTTATATATAAATATGTCTATATGGTTTTTATTCATTTGTATTTCAGTTTTAGTTAAGTTTAATCAAATTAAGCTAAATTAAAAATGAGAAATGTTAAACTAAATTAAACAAAATGCATTATTTTATTTTATTTTAAGTAACATTTATTTGAGTTTTAGTTAACTATAAACAAACAAAACACAGTATAATGATTGATTGTCATTATTATTATAAGAACATACTGATCATTTAATCAGAATTAACAGCTCTTTAAATATTTAATAATGCAAATGATTTGATTAATGTGAACTCTAAAGCTCTGACTGGCTCATTAACACCAAGAATGATAATTATATCAGATTTAATNTACTCCAGTCTTCAGTGTCACATGATCCTTCAGAAATCATTCTAATATGATGATTTGATACTCAGTTATTATCAAAGTTGGAAACAGTTAATATTTTTTGGAAACTGTGATGCTTTTTCCAGGATTCATTGATGAATAAAAGGTTAAAAAGAACAGCATTTATTCAAAATATAAATATTTTCTAACAATATAAATCTTTACTATCAGTTTTTATCAATTTAACACATCCGTGCTGAATAAAAGTATTAATTTCTTCCAAAAAGAAAGAAAGAAAAAATTACTGACCCCAAACTTTTGAACGGTAGTGTATATTGTTACAAAAGATTTAATTTAGATAAATGCTGCTCTTTTTAAACATTTTCTTCATCAAAGAATCCTGAAAAAAAGTATCACGTTATAAAATAATATTAAGCAGCACAACATTTAATAAATCATCATATTAGAATGATTTCTGAAGGATCATGTGACGCTGAAGACTGGAATAATGATGCTCAAAATTCAGCTTTGCATCACAGAAAGTATATTAAAATAGAAAACCATTAATTTAAAATGTAATAATATTTCACAATATTACTGTATTTTTGATCAAATAAATGCAGGCTTGATGAGCAGAAGAGACTCTTTCAAAAACATTAAAAATAGTAATGTTTCCAAACTTTTGACTGGTAGTGTACATGTTTATAATTTTAGTTTTAGTAGTTTTGTGTTTTTGTCATTTGCATTATTTTTTTTATATATAAATATGTCTATATGGTTTTTATTCATTTGTATTTCAGTTTTAGTTAAGTTTAATCAAATTAAGCTAAATTAAAAATGAGAAATGTTAAACTAAATTAAACAAAATGCATTATTTTATTTATTTTAAGTAACATTTATTTGAGTTTTAGTTAACTATAAACAAACAAAACACAGTATAATGATTGATTGTTATTATTATTATAAGAACATACTGATCATTTAATCAGAATTAACAGCTCTTTAAATATTTAATAATGCAAATGATTTGATTAATGTGAACTCTAAAGCTCTGACTGGCTCATTAACACCAAGAATGATAATTATATCAGATTTAATGATTAAATTAAATGTTAGTAATAAAAAAGCATGTGTAATTAACTGAAATCGAGAAACATGTACAATTTAACAACAATTTATTAAATAAATACACATTTATTTTTCCCAAATTCCATGTTTTCCATTTTAATTTTTCTGGATACTATTTTAATGGTTTACTACAATAATAGGGCCCTATTAAATGTTTTATTTGTCCAGAAATTCTGTGTTGTGCTCTTTTAATATTTCTGAATTTATGATTAAATACAAATGTATAATCAGAAATGGTGGTAATATAACTATCAGCGTCACAGATGATGTCACTCAGTTTTGTCGTCTGTCGCTTTAAAAGCAGGACGGATTCTGATTGGCCGTCAGTGTTTGTCCGGTTCATCAATCGCTCTGAAGTGACTCCAGCGATCTCGTTCCTCATTAATGCTTCTGTTCTCGTCCTCGCCGTGAACGACGCTTCAGTGATCCAGGTCACATGGAGACTCAAACCCTCGCTCCGCCCGGAACAAACAAACACATTACGCAACTCGCCAATTACTTCTGGGAAAAACAATTAGTGTAATGAGCGGTTACATAAAGGCCGCTTTTCTGAGAAGCGAAAGCGACTCGGCGTGGAGGAGAATGAATGAATGAATCCCGGCGGAAGACTCCTCGATCCCAGCGGAAGAGCAGGAAAGTCCCGGCTGAGAGAATGACATCCAGCTCACGGTTACAGCTGGAATCCACCCAGAAACACCGGCGCGTGCACAAAACCCCCTCGCCCCACGGTCACACCCACACGCTCGTTTGTTTCCATCACAATAAGGGAACTCGCCGGGATAATGACACTGGTACTTTCCGCACACACATCTGAGGCTCAGAGTCAGGTGGGCGTGTGATTTGTGAACGCACCTGTCGCCACGCCCAACAGAGCTTCACCTGTGCAAACACGCGCACAATAACACAGAGGCACGGCGGGTTTTGTAGTAAAGTTTATGGAGTTAAAATGCTTACGGTACATGGAGAGAGAGCACGAGATGGAGTCACATGAGTAACGCTATTTACACCAATCACAGAGTCTTAATGGTTCCAGTCCATCAGCTCTACTTAAAACTATAAATTAAGTAGAAGTCAACACAAACACTGTTCTCGCTGCTTCGCTCTACAGCACAAACTCACTCAATGTTTCTCTATACAGCACAACTTCCTCTTCCAGTCGTGATCCGCTGCAGCTTCACTGCGATTGGTCGGCCGTGGGGCTGGCCGCCGCCCCCTCGTCATTGCTGCTGTCCACTTCCTGTTCCATGGCGGCCTCCTCGTCCAGACGCTGGCTGGTGTAGTCGCTGATCTCCAGGAAGCCGCTGGGCTCCACCACCACATTCGACTGGCTGGAGTCGGGCATGATGGAGTACTGCGGGATCACCTGACCGGAAACACAAGCACACGCGTCACGCCGAAGCGCTGGAATCTGAACTCTACACACACGCACATGTGTCTTAAAACATCACATCCTGCAGCTTTAATCATGATGAATCAAGCTTTGAGTGATTACAGTATAACTGAAAGACATCATTTTAAACATTTAACAGGCTTTAAAAAACTAAAACTATATTTTTTGAAGCCTATTATGTTTAAAATGATGGTTTTTCAATTATATTGTAAAATTACTAATTTCATGCCATTAATACAATATTTTAAATAGACTATCTTTAAGTTTTTTCTACATTAATTTGGAGATTCAATGTGAAAACAAACGATTACATTTTTTTATCTAATTAATTACATGACGTGGCGATTAATAAATCGAATGAATCGCAAATCATTTAAAGTCATTATTGTGTTATTACAATATAAAGTTATTACTGATGTCTCTGTTTAAACATTAATTATAGACATTCAGCATTGCAGTATAATTGAAAGCTATCAATGTCAACATTTATTAGGCTTTGAAAAAATAATTTAAGTGACCTTAAAACAATCAAACAATTGTATAAAGTTGTCAAACAATTTACAGTTTTCACTGCATTAATTGTAAATTAAATATAGATTAATCCTTATTAAAGCTAGTTTTCTCTGTTGTTCTTTGATTAATATTAATAACAGACATCCTCACAGCAGCTGGTTTATTAGGCTGCTGTCACTTTAAGAGCTGCCGCTGTCGGACGTGACGCGCGTCTCATTTCCTCACAACTCTAAGTTCATTTGAGATGTTATTTAACTCATTAAAGATGGGGATACTCAACAAAATGGCCATTTTGTCATAATTCTGTGTGTTATTATTCGTTTAAGCGCGAAAGAGAACTAATATATCACATGACACGACATTCACAGACAGCGCGTTCTCGTTTGTCTTGTGCCGCTTGGATGGTTTAAAAGCATTTGTGTGAATAAGAGCGTAACGCTAGTCAAACTACGACGGAAAAAACGAATGCTGCGTTAATTGCGTTAAATATTTTTAATGCGTTAAACTGAAAAATTAAACGCATGCATTAACGCGCTAATTTTGACAGCACTAATATATATATATATAAATATTACGAAACAAACATTTATGTTAGATGCGATTAATCGATTTACAGCCCTAAATAAAATTCTAAATAAGAAACTAAAACTGCCAGTAGGTGGCGGTACATGTCTTAATGAGTAATTCATTGAGTCATTCATTCATTTGATTCATTCAAACGGCTCATTCATTCAGGAATGAAGTAAATAGCTCTCTTTATGAATGAGTCATTGAATCATTGATTCACCCAATTTATTAGTTCAAAACTCTGATTCATTCAGAAACACTGCTGTGTTTGAGCAAAATCGAGCAAAAACAGACAATAATGTATTTAAAAATAACACAATATTAACTTTATTAAACTGGACTTTATTGTAAATAATCAGTATCACATTCGGGACAGAAACAGCACTCCATTGCTTAACTATATCATGATATAAATATGAGACAAAAACTCATACGCGGCATTAATAATTTTACCATAACTAAATAATTACGTTTTTATAATAGAATTTATGAGCTGGTAATGATGCCAGACATTCAGTGTTTCTGTAAAAATTAACTTTAATACAACTAAATATAAATAATAAACGTGCTGAGCTTTGATAATTTGCGGAGCTCATGAATATTAATTACACTGTGTGCGCTCGCTCCAACTGATTTGCTGAAATCAAAAAGTGGGCGGATATAGGTGAGTGGTAGCCAATCATTCCGAATTAACTCCAGAATGAATTGTCGTGTGTGAGTGTGTGTTGAGGAAGAGCGGCGCACCTGTATGATGTCCAGCTCTTTGCTCTTGACGCGGCTGAAGGCCCCGTGCGCCAGCGTCTGTTTGGAGCTGCTGATGAGCGAGGAGGCGGGCGGGGCTTTGGTCAGCGGGCCGCAGTCGCTGGACGAGTCCACCACCATGGGCTCGGCGCCGGGGTCGATCTCCGCCTCCATCATGGAGATCTTCAGGATGTCGGAGACGGACGGTTTCTCCGCCGCAGGAGCACTGGAGCTGGACTCCGGCTGGAGCTTGACGGACGCCTCGCCGCTGCTGGACACGGGCGGACACTGGTGATGGCTGCCGAACGTGATCTTGGTGACGGTGGCGCCCTGCGTTATGATTGGCTGCTGCACCTGAGACGCACACAGAGAGAACCGTCACTGAGCAACAACCAGAACTATAACGTAAGGTTCATAAAACAATCATTCTGAGTGACAGAGAACTGAGAAGTCTAACAGCACAGCGATAACGACACAGAGGAACGACATCACTGGAATCGCTTTCAGAATGATTGATGAACGATAAAAACACTGGCAGCCAATCAGAATCCGTCCTGCTTTAGAGAGCTCCAGCATTTAAAGAGTCAGACACAAAACTGAGAATAAACAGAATGTGTGACGCTGATATAGTTATTGTTATAGTTATAAACACCATTTCTGATAATAAATTTGTATTAAATCCTAAATCCAGAAAAATGAGAAAAGCACAACACAGAATTTCTGGAAAAATAAAACATTTAACAGGCCCTATTATTGTAAAACAATTTAATAAATTATTTAATTAATTGTTATTGTAGTTTTCGACTGTTTTTTATTATAAAAATGTAATTAAACCATTAAAATGGAATCCAGAAAAATTACAATGGAAAACACGGATTTTT
>RJVU01075100.1:339446-355743 GCA_003731715.1 Anabarilius grahami
AAAATCCAAAATGGAAAAATAAATAAATAAATAAATGTTAATAATAATAATAATAATAGTAATAACAGAAAAATTAAATAATAAAAAAAGGAATCCAAAAAAATTAAATAATAATAATAACAACAACATTAACAGAAAAATTTAAATAATAAAAAAAGAAATCTAGAAAAATTAAAATGGAAAAAAACAAAACAATAAAAAAAAAAGCAGAATTTGAAAAAAATATATATATATAGAATTTGAGAAAAAATAAAATGATTTCATAGGACTATAAAAATAAGGTTGTTAAACCTTTCTCGTTAAAATGTTTCTCGGTTTAAATTAAATAGACATGCTTTTGGATTATTAAAATGTAATTTAACCAAAAAAATCCAGAAAAAAATCCAGAAAAGTCCAGAAAAATTTAAATGAAAAAAAAAATTTAAAAAAAATTTGGAAAATATACAAAACCATATTTTGAGAACAAATAAAACATAGGGTTTCATAGGGCCGTAAAAATTTAATTTTTTTGTTAAACTTTTAATAAATTGTACAAGTGTCTCAATTTCAATTAATTAGACATGCTAACAAACATTCAATTTAACCATTAAGTCCTGAAAAAAGAAATGTAAAAATGGAATTTGGAAAGGTTTTTATCTGAAGTAATTATTTTGGCTCAAAGGGATCAGCAGATGAGAAACATTAACCCCAACCCAAACTCTTGACCACACGCACCTGACCGCTGCAGCCGGCCGTCTTCCCGGAGCCCACGGGGTGATGCGCCTGCAGCGGCGGCGGCTGCGACAGCTGCGTGTGTGTGTTGGGCCGGTTGTGTGAGGTGGGCGCCTGCTGCAGTCGGGGCAGCTGCGGTGTGTGCGGAGGGTTGGAGGAGGAGGAGGGCGGCGCCGCGGGCGGAGGGCCAGCAGAGGGCGACGCAGATGCTCTCTGTACGGAGGGTCTGGCCGACACCGGCACCGGCTCCGCTCTCTTAGAGGAAGTGGGCGTCTCGGACGGGCCGGCCGCAGGCTTGCTGAGGTGCTGCTGGGAGGAGCGGTAGAACAGACCCGTCTGAGGGTCCAAAGTGTCGCCCTCGAACTCGCCCTCCTCCACCAGCATCTGCTCCTGCAGCGGCTTCCCCTCCACCTGCACACACACACACACACACACAGTTCAGTCCATCTGACAGCAGACACAGTGTAATATGGCTGCTCGATTATGGCAAGAATCATAATCACGATTAGTCTTTTTAAATGTTTATTACACAAATAACATTCAAAACTACTGATAACTACAAAACATTTAGTTCTATTCACAATTCAGTTCGTACACACCATATTATTCTAATACCGTCTCTTTAAGAGCTAATGACGAGTGTTTATGTTGTGTTTAAGAGAATATTCACCATTTTAATGTGTTTTTGTGTGTGTGTGAGTGTTTAACATTAATTTAATAACACTACTGCTGCAGTTTTAACAGCAGAGCCTGCGCTCGCAACGTCAAGGTCATGGGTTCGATTCCCAGGGAATGCATAAAGATGTCGAATGCAGTCGCAGTGTAAAGCGTTTCTGCCACTTCAGACGCAGTGACACAAACACATGTTGACTCAGAGTCAGGTGACTGCGGGTGTGACCTGTTGTGCGGCGGCTCCAGGTGCGGCGGTGCTGCTCTTGGCTGTAGGCGGCGCCGCTGGTGGCGGACAGGAAGTGGACTGGTTCTGGCTGCTGGACGCAGTGACTTCTCCTCCAATCACAGCTTTACACACTTTACCTGAAACTGCAGGACAACAAGTGTTTAAAATCAAATTAACAATAGTTTAATAGCCATAATGTGATTCCTGCTTTTCCCTCTCCAAATTTAAGACCTCTTAAAATGATCAAAGTGCCCTATTATGATATTTTAAAGGTTCCTAATGTTGTTTTTGACAGGTTTACATTCATCCAAGATCAAAAACACTTTAATTTCCTCATAATATCCACTGCAGCATCAGCTCTTTTCTCTCAGTGTCTGAAACGCTTCGATCAAGGATTCGGTCTCTCTAAACCCCGCCTTTCTGAGAGCTGCTCTGCTCTGATTGGTCAGAAACCAAATGCTCATTATCATATCTGAATCTCAGCTCTTGATTCGCAGTATCAATCTCATCAAAGTGGATTTGCTTTGGCAGCAGATCTCGACATGAACAACACGAACCAAACTCTTCCAGCCTCAGATACAACTACAGTGATTGAGGGCGGGGCAAAGAGACGCTGTTCAGCCAATGAAGACCAGAGGCGGGGATTATGCAAATTAGTTACACTATTGCATAGGTTCAGCAGGAAGTGAGACTGAATTACTGACGACTCGTTTCAGCAGTTCAGAATCACTTCTTTTTTTTATCTGCACTTTGAAACTCTGAAGACCTTTTACATTCACAAACAGCTGACAGGGAATATCTGAAAAAGAATAATAGGAGCACTTTAAGACTTTTTATGACCTTAAATTCAATCAAACTGAATTTAAGACTTCTTTTTAAGGACCCAGAGTGGAGATGTGGACACATTAGAGCATTAGTTCAGTTCAGAATTAAAGTTTCCTGACTTTACTCTCCCTCATGTCATCCAAGATGTTCATGTCTTTCTTTCTTCAGTGGGAAAGAAATGAAGGTTTTTGAGGAAAACATTCCAGGATTTTTCTCCATATAGTGGACTTCACTGGGGTTCAATGGGTTGAAGGTCCAAATGTCAGTTTCAGTGCAGCTTCAAAGAGCTCTACATGATCCCAGACGAGGAATAAGAGTCTAATCTAGAGAAACCATCTTCAACCCGTTGAACCCCAGAGAAGTAGTCCACTATATGGAGAAAAATCCTGGAATGTTTTCCTCAATTTCTTTCCGACTAAAGAAAGAAACAAATGAACATCTTGGATGACATGGAGGAGAGTAAATTATCAGGAAATTGTAATTCTGAAGTGAACTAATCCTTTGAACGACTTTCTGATCTGAGTTAGTCGTCAGATGTTACCGATAGGGATGTATTCAGTGACTGTGTCCGTCTCTCCGGCGGTCTGACCCGACGGCTCCGGCGACTGTCTCCTCTCTGCGGCCGCTGGAATCGCCACTGCCATCTGACTCAGGTCGATGGTGTGCTGTCGTGGTTTTGCGTCGCTCTTCTCTTTCACTGTAATGTGACACACACACACACACACACACACACACAGGTTAACACAGCAGGAAGGTGACAGAAAACAGGCACAGGTCACATGGGTCAGACACGCACCGCTGGTCTGCTGCAGCTCCAGCAGTGCTTTGATGGTGGATGTGGCCGACTGAGACTCTCCTGTCACGTCCTGGTAAATGATGGTGGGACTCGATTCCACTGCAACTTCCTGCTCGGTCCAGTCCTGCCCTCTGGAGGTGATGACGTGCACAACCGGCTGAGAGTCTGGATCACAGAGAGAACATTCTTACAGACGTAGTAGCGACAGATCATTTCTTCCATATTATGACATTAAAGGGTTAGTTCACCCAAAAATGAAAATTCTGTCATTAATTACTCACCCTCATGTCGTTCTACACCCGTAAGACCTTCGTTCATCTTCAGAACACTAATTAAGATATTTTTGTTGAAATCCGATGGCTCCGTGAGGCCTGAGCAATGACATTTCCTCTCTCAAGATCCATTAATGTACTAAAAACATATTTAAATCAGTTCATGTGAGTACAGTGGTTCAATATTAATATTATAAAGCGACGAGAATATTTTTGGTGCGCCAAAAAAAACAAAATAACGACTTATGTAGTGATGGCTGATTTCAAAACACTGCTTCAGGAAGCTTCGGAGCGTTATGAATCAGTGTGTCGAATCATGATTCGGATCGCGTGTCAAACTGCTGAAATCACGTGACTTTGGCGCTCCGAACCGCTGATTCGACACACTGATTCATAACGCTCCGAAGCTTCCTGAAGCAGTGTTTTGAAATCGGCCATCACTATATAAGTCGTTATTTTGTTTTTTTGGCGCACCAAAAATATTCTCGCCGCTTTATAATATTAATATTGAACCACTGTACTCACATGAACTGATTTAAATATGTTTTTAGTACATTAATGGATCTTGAGAGAGGAAATGTCATTGCTCAGGCCTCACTGAGCCATCGGATTTCATCAAAAATATCTTAATTAGTGTTCTGAAGATGAACGAAGGTCTTACGGGTGTGGAACGACATGAGGGTGAGTAATAAATGACAGAATTTTCATTTTTGGGTGAACTAACCCTTTCAACTTTAAATAAAGAATGTCTGAATCGTTTGTGTTCACACTGAAGCCCATCAGCACGTGTGTGATGTCGTGTTTGCTGACCGTGAGTGCTGTCAGACGTCACCGTGCTGCCCTCCGTAAACGAGGCCGAGTCGTCCTTGAGTGCCCCCTCCTGAGCGGAGCCGGCGGCGGATTCAGCGCTGCGAGAGACCTGCTGCAGCGTCTCGCTGACCAGCTGACGGGCCTGTTCGCTCACCACCGCCGTCTGAAACGCCATGGGCTTGGGCTTGATCAGCACCTGCGGACACAAACACAGAGAACAGACGGTGTAAGAGATCGGGAGTGATGTGACGTTTAGAAATCGATGAGAAAAGTTGTCTATCGTTGACCTGTGTTTTCCCCTGCTGTCCGTAGACGATCTTAGTGGGGATGATTTTGGTGGCGGTGGTCGGCTGGACGCCCGCGCCGAGGCTCTTGGGCTGCGTCACGATCATTTTGGTGATGGGCCGCGAGGCGGTGATGATGGCGGGCTTGGCTCCAGACACCGCCTGCAGGCTCTTCTCTCCCTGAAACACACACAGCATCGTCAGCGCCGCATCATCCCCCCCACGCGTCACGTGAGGGTCAAGTGACCTCACCCCAGCGTTCAGAAGCGTCGTGACCACGTTCTTCCCCGGCAGACCCTGGATGGTGGTTCCTTTGCCGGTGGTTTTCTGCACCACGATCACATTGGGTTTAGACGTCATGGGGATGGTGGTGATCTTAGTGGTGGTTCCTGTGAACGCAGAACATCAGAACGACACATAAATATACATATATCAATATCCCAGTGTCAGTCTCAGGTTTGGCTCCTCTTACCCGACACCATGTTGCTGGTGATGATCTTCCCTCCCAGCGTGGCTAGAGACTTGGGCACGACCGTGATGATGCTGCCGCTCGTGGTCTTGACGTACGTGGCTCCGGCGGGGGAAGTGGCCACGCGAGCGCCGATGGCAGGGCTGACGGACGGCCGTGTGTACGTGGCCTGAGTGCCTGTAAAACACGAGTCGAGCGGTCAGTGATGCGCGGCGCGAGCGGACCGTCCTGAGGCCTGACGGCGGCGGCGTACCTGTGGGATTGGACACCAGTTTGGTGGTCATGATGGCTCCGTTGCTGCTGACCACCATGATGGGGGCGGAGCTACTGCTGGGCAGCGAGGCACCGGAGGGCTTGGGTAAGATCTTACTGGGCTGCATCTGCTGCGTGATGATCTTCACACCTGCACACACACGACATGCTCGTTACTGTACATACAACTAAAGTTTGGCAGCCATGCATTGTCGCATGTTCTCACCGGACTCCTGTTTGATCTGAATGGTGGGTTTGGCCCCGGGGGTCACGCCAGCGCTCTGAGCGGAGATGGACGCCTGCAGGGCTTTAGGAGACGCGGACTGAAGCGCCGACTGCTGCTGCGCTTTGGGAATCTGCAGGATCTGAGACGGAGAGCCGATCAGAGCCTTCGGTGACGGCAGACGGGTGGAGGCCACCTTCACTGCAGTGGACGACCCACCTGACCACAACACACGTGTGAAAAACCAACATACACACCAGTGTTAATTTTGACAGCAAATTTTGATTTAGTTTTAGTCATAGTCTGTTGACTAAAATGCCATTTAGTTTTAGTCATATTTTAGTTATCGGAAATTGTTTTAGTTTTAGTCGACTAAATCTAATTTAGATCAATTGTAATGCATTAAGCATTTCTCTAACAATACACAGATCCAATACACTGATAGAGGCACATCTGATATTCTCCAAACGGTTTATGTTCACCCAACTGTACTTTGCTCGCCAAAGCGGACAGTTTTTGACCGTTCATGTGCAAAAACACGCGAAAGAGCAAAATTCAGTACTTTTCAGGGATTGACACACTTATCATTGAGGTACTATTATAGTTTTCGTTTAAAATGTTATTAGATTTGATTTTTGATTTGTAATTGTAATTTTAGTTAAAAGTTTTAGTAATTTGTGTTTGTCTTTTAGTTTTTGTTTTTAAATGTCTACAAGTTTTTATTTCTGTTTATTTTAATACATCAGGTTAAGCTAAAGCTTAGAAACTAGATTAAATAAAATAAGTTTACATTTTTTATATACTTTTATTTAAGTTAACGTTTATTTCAAGTAATGAAGATTTCTTTGGTTTTAGTTTTAGTTATGTTTCTATAATAACCTTTATACTTGTAAAATATATTGAATAATGTGTCAAATAATGTTCTTAGTCTTTCCTTCCTGTAACAGAAGATACAGTAGTTTCCTATGAATTAAATAGAAATTAAATTAAATAGTTTATTGTGTAAACAAAATAACAATAATGACCAGGAAAATAATAATAATTATAAACTATCCCGAAATACACCATGACTCTTATTCTGAAATGTCTGCGGTCTGTAGCAGGCCACTCATTTAAGTTCAGATGAGGGAGATAAAACATGCATTCTTACAACCGTCTAAAACATACTACCATATAAACATCGTGTAGTAAACATTGTCATAATTCATCAATATTAGCTTATAAGCAATCGCTTGGCATAAATGTGCGCTATTCATCAATTGCGAAGCAGTCTGAAGTGCTGCTGGACGAGCCTGTAGAGGGCGCAACAGCGCTGCGTTTCCCGCGGTTAGATCAGCACGTTACACCTGTTTCACACTGCAAGCGTAAGCGGCGCGTATTTTTTCCAGCGCCCATGTTAACCAACGGATGCATTCACACATGCAGCAGGAGCAGCGCGTAAGCGTAAAGCAGGAGCGTCGCGTAAGCAGCAGTGAAGCGGGGGTTTCGGCGTTGAGTGTATTTTTGCTGCACTGCTGACGCTCAATTCAAGTGAAAGCACACTTTTGATGGACAAAATAAATATAATTTCACACAAAAAGTGTTCAAAATGCACAGAATAAGCATGTCTAATGTGTTTAAACAGGAATTTGAGTATGACAGGAAAGAAAATTATGAATCAAAAATAATTTAGAAGATTTACCCATTTAAACTTGTTTTTAATTATTCAGTTTGGGTTAAAGTATGGTGTATTATAAAAAACTAAAGTAAACCAGCCAGAAAATATGATATATAAACATTATTTTAGTTATTACACAGAGAGATAGGCTGCAGCATACTCAAATCAAACCCGAGTTTGCTGGCTTTTTTCGCCGAGTGTGCAGTCTTGTAAACATGTGCACGCGGCAGATGATGTAAAACACAAAGCTTACTTTTATTTATTTATTACGTTTATATGCGAATGTTGTACACCTCCCCATGTTAACAAACTTTCAAGACTATCAAGTTTATAAATGACCAACTTATAAAACAAATGTATAGCTGTCTTTGTAAAGAAATGCTCACTTTATATGTAGATTCGAGCCGCTGCTGTGACGCTGTACAAACGCTTGCAGTGTGAATACTCGCGCGTCTGCAGTGACGGTGTAGTTACGCTCACGCTTGCAGTGTGAAACAGGCGTTACACTTCAAATGTGCTCATCTTCCACACAGGACAGCAGTCCTGACTGGATATCTTCCCAAATCGTACCTCTCTTTCCTTTTTGTCTCGTTTTTATTCGTTGATGAAAATTAGAGTAGATTTTAGTCATAGTTTTAGTCTTTTTTAGTCATCGTCACTTTTTTGTCCGTCAAAAAATGTTGTTTACGAAAATTATGACGAAATTCATTCATCAACGAAATTAACACTGATACACACACATGTGAAAAACCAACACACACACTGACCCTGTGCGATGGTTGACATCACCACTGACGGGGTGGAGGACACCACGGTCGTCACGGCGACAGGACTGGGCCCCGGGGCCGCGCTGGATATCACCATGGTCTGTTTCTGATTGGACGCCGTGAGCGCCGCGCTCGACACCAGCTTAGACACGGCCGCGTAGTTGTGAGACTTGGACAAGATGTTTGGCACGAAGTTGGAGCTGGGAGACGTGGTGACGATTATCACCTGCAGCACACACACACACACACACACACACTATTAGAAATATAAACATCTTAATGACAGTTTCAAGCGCAGGATTGTGGGAAGACGGCTGACCTTCTGCGTGGTGGTGTTGGTGGTCTGTGTGGAGGGTTTGGTGAAGGTGATCTTCACCGGAGACATGTGCGGCGGGAGCGAGTTGGCGATGCTCTGCATCAGGTTGCTCATCTTCGGGCTGCCGCTCACAGGGACCGTGATGGTTTTGGAAATGGTGGGCGTGGCCACTTTAGGCACCTCCTTCAGCAGCACGGGGGAGGAGCTTGAAGAGTTGGTCCTCCGTCTCTTACGTGGTTTCTCGTCCTCATCGGAGCAGCTCACGCCTGAGAAAGAGTGAGAACGAGAAATAACACTGTGTTTTCTGTTACGGTGTTGTGTGTGTGTGTGTGTGGGCATGTTTTTGTGAAATATCAGGACACAAATGTGTATAATGACATGGGTATTACAAGAAGAGGTGACTTATGAGGACATTACCCATGTCCCCACTTTTCAAAAGGTTTATAAATCACACAGAATGAGTTTTTGTGAGAAAGTAAAAGTGTGCACAGTTTCCTGTGATGGTTAGGTTTAGGGATAGGGGTAGTGTAGGGGGAGAGAAAATACAGTTTGTACAGTATAAAAACCATTACGCCTATGGAATGACCCCACAATTCACAAAAACAANCGAGTTGGCGATGCTCTGCATCAGGTTGCTCATCTTCGGGCTGCCGCTCACAGGGACCGTGATGGTTTTGGAAATGGTGGGCGTGGCCACTTTAGGCACCTCCTTCAGCAGCACGGGGGAGGAGCTTGAAGAGTTGGTCCTCCGTCTCTTACGTGGTTTCTCGTCCTCATCGGAGCAGCTCACGCCTGAGAAAGAGTGAGAACGAGAAATAACACACTGTGTTTTCTGTTACGGTGTTGTGTGTGTGTGTGTGTGTGTGTGGGCATGTTTTTGTGACATATCAGGACACAAATGTGTATAATGACATGGGTATGACACAGGTATTACAAGGAGAGGGTGATTTATGAGGACATTCTCCATGTCTCCACTTTTCAAAAGGTTTATAAATCACACAGAATGAGTTTTTGTGAGAAAGTAAAAGTGTGCACAGTTTCCTGTGATGGGAAGGTTTAGGGATAGGGGTAGTGTAGGGGGAGAGAAAATACAGTTTGTACAGTATAAAAACCATTACGCCTATGGAGAGTCCCCACATTTCACAAAAACAAGTGTGTGTGAGACGTACTCTTGACGTAGACCGTACTCCCGCTGGGCAGCACCACCACGTTGGAGGCGGGACTGGCGGGTCGAGGGGATTTGACGGCCGCTGCTGCGCTGCTGCTGGGAGCTGAGGCGCTGGGAGGAGTGGAGCTCGTGCTGGTGTATGAGTAACACACAACCACTGCAACACACACACACACAATCACATCTGTGCTCATCTAAACTTTTCTACAGCGCTTCATACAGTATGTAGGGCCCTATGATTTCCGTGATGCAGAAAACGTGGACGGAATCGCAGAATCCAGTCATAAAAACGGAATTTAGTATATAACGCGGAATGTCAGGGAATTTGTCACATTTTTGATGAATGAATTACAAGCAGGTCAGTACACTTAAATCAAATCGCGATATAGACTAGTGTCTGTGAATATTAAACCGCAAAAAGACTTTATATATGCATGTGTGCCTCTGAAACGAATGACGTGGAAGCGCGGTGTTTTCATCCTCTGTCGCCTCACTATATGAGGAAATTGACGCACAAAGTTCATCCCAGAGCTGCTCTGAAAGTCCCTTCATCAGCATTTAACAGCTTCGTTTGAGAAAACCATCGTCATAAACACAGAGAAACTCAAAGCTCTCGGCAACCCGTCAAATAAAAGTTCGATTTAACTTGACAGAAACATATTAGTGTTGAACAGTAGAAATTAATTTAATAATAAACTATATTTTTAAACAATAATCTCAGTTTTTCTTCCGTGATTTAATTTTAACAGTAAATCTCTGTTGTGCAGCACATTGTTTGACAAAAAAAAAAAGTGTAATTTCATGATTAAAAGATAAATTAAATGATATGCGTTCATTTGATTGCTGGAAAAATTAAAATACGCAACAGAATTTCTGAAAAAACTAAACATTTCATGAAAATACATTTTTTATTTAATAAATTTTGCTGTTCTTAAGAATTAAATTAAATAGACATGCTTTTTGATTACTAAAATTTAATTTAACCAATAAAACGGAGCCCAAAAAAAAAAAACGGAATCCAAAAAAATTAAAAGGGAAAAAACGGAATTTGGGAAAAAAATAAAACGGAATTTGAGAAAAAATCAAACAGATTTCATAGGGCCCTGAGTACAGATTGTTAAGTACAGTTCATAATGCACTGAACTGTAAGCTGTTGACGTGTGAAACACAATTTCATTTCTATGCAACAAATAGAAATGACAAATAAAGCATCAATCAATCATTAACAGAATCAATGATGCAAACTTCATCAAATATGAAAAGTAAACATGTAAAGCAGCTCTAAAAGACATTATTCAGATCAATTCAGTTCAGATTCATCAATTATGCAACTTATACAATTTAAGATGTTTACAGTAATATTGGCCTTTGAAGTGTAACAGCAGTAAATAACGACGGCGAGCGGATCACGGTCAGACGCTTTACCTTCTTTGTTGGCGGTTTCGGCGGGCAGCAGCAGCGAGGCGTTCTGGTGCGCTGTAGCGTTAGCCACTGCATTAGCCGTCACCGTGAAGGCCGTCTGAGGAACCAGTCTGGGCATGAGAGGAACCAGCCGACGGCCCTCGATCGACCACTCAGACGAGCTGTTCGGCCCCGACATGCTGCGCAAACACAACAACTTCAGCATCAGACTGGCTAGAACTAAACACTGAGGATCAGGGCCGATTATATCCCATAATGCAACTCATACTGTGTGTGAAGAACACCTCTCGTGTTGAGTTTAGGGCTGTCAAAGTTAATGTGACAATAACACACCAACAGTTAAAACAGCAGTGTTAAAACAAGCTCTATCTGACCTTCTGAAACAAAGTTCAAGGGTTGCCAGGTCTGCGGTTTTCCCCTAAACATCATCTGTACCGCCTCCCATCCAATAATCACAAAGAGCTGTGTGTTTTATTACTTCTGATAAGAAACAAAGTCTCAGCTTTCAAATTCAGTTCATTTTAACATGAAATTCAATCAATAAACGCCGTTTTGAAGCTCTTGAATGTGGCGTGACAGATCACAGTTCTTTTCTTCCACTTTAACCCTTTAAGGCCTGAAGGCTTTTTTAGAGTTTTTTTTTCTGAGCGACACACACAAAATTAAAGCCTCATAACTCCAAAACTGTAGCAAGGAGAGTCAAAAGGTAAGTATCATTTGATAGAACACTTTTAAAATTTTTAGAAAGTATAAATTACATTACATTAGGACATTTTCATGCTCAGAAACTGCTGATAAAAGACAAAAAATATATATAATTTTTTTAATTATTTTTCTTTTTTTTTTAAATTTGACAGGGAATAACTCAGGAAGGCAGTAAGATCAGAGAAAAAATTCTTTTTTGGTGATGCTCTCCTACATGTGAGCTGCATCTGGTTCAAATTTTGTGGTGATAGCATTAAAGGTGCCCTAGAATCAAAAATTTAATTTATCTTGGCATAGTTGAATAACAAGAGTTCAGTACATGGAAATGACATACAGTGAGTCTCAAACTCCATTGTTTCCTCCTTCTTATATAAATCTCATTTGTTTAAAAGACCTCCGAAGAACAGGCGAATCTCAACATAACACCGACTGTTACGTAACAGTCGGGATCATTAATATGTACGCCCCCAATATTTGCATATGCCAGCCCATGTTCAAGGCATTAGACAAGCCAGTATTAACATCTGGATCTGTGCACAGCTGAAGCATCAGACTAGGTAAGCAAGCAAGGACAACAGCGAAAAATGGCAGATGGAGCAATAATAACTGACATGATTCATGATATCATGATATTTTTTGTGATATTTGTGAATTGTCTTTCTAAATGTTTCGTTAGCATGTTGCTAATGTACTGTTAAATGTGGTTAAAGTTACCATCGTTTCTTACTGTATTGACGGAGACAAGACTGTCGTTATTTTCATTATTTAACACTTGCAGTCTGTATAATTCATAAACACAACTTCATTCTTTATAAATCTCTCCAACAGTGTGTAATGTTAGCTTTAGCCACGGAGCACCATCAAACTCATTCAGAATCAAATGTAAACATCCAAATAAATACTTTACTCACATGATCCGAAGCATGCATGACGAACATCTTGTAAAGATCCATTTTGAGGGTTATATTAGCTGTGTGAACTGTGTTTATGCTGTTTAAGGCAAGCGTGAGCTCCGGGGGCGGGGAGCAGGAGGATTTAAAGGGGAAGCACGCTGAATCGGCGCATATTTAATGATGCCCCAAAATAGGCAGTTAAAAAAATGAATAAAAAAAAATCTATGGGGTATTTTGAGCTGAAACTTCAGATACATTCAGGAGACACCTTAGACTTATATTACATCTTTTAAAAAGAAGTTCTAGGGCACCTTTAAGTACAGTTGAATAAATTGTTATAATTTTTTCCGCAGCCAGGTGGCGCCAACGGGCGGTAAACTCCGGTTTAGAGGCACTTCTCAGCACTCGTTAGGAGTTTTTCAAAATGGTTGGATGCATTAAAAAGAGGAGATTCTAAGCTTTAAAATAAAATCTACATATTTGTATTCAGTTAGCGGCTGTGCTGTTTTTGTTGTAAACGCATATTACTCAGATTCATTAGAGGGTGAAAACAACGCAACAGAAGCATGTTGGAGGCTTGATCTGAACGTGTAAAGTCTCTGGTTTTGTATGCAAAAAGAATTATTGTGCTACTTATATGGGTTCAGTTTTTATTGGCTCTTAAACAGAGACATGCAAACGGGAGCGCCGACGCTCCATCCGGTCTTAAAGTCGTTCAGTCATTTATTCAAACGATTCATTCAAACGGCTGATTCATTCAAGTATGAATCAAGTGATTGTCGTTATGAATGAGTCACTGAATCAATGGCTCCGAGTATTCGTTAAAAACCGCGGATTCATTCAGTAATGAGTGTGTGTTACTCAGAGTTGCTATTTTCAATATCGAACCGGAGAAAAAACAGACAAAATTGTGTCTGAAATCAAATGTAACAATTTTAACTTCTTGTTTATTGAACTGTTGTATAGAATAAATGTCAAATATTCAGGGAAAATAACAGCACTCTTGCACGTGTGATATTGCTATATCAGATGATATAAATATGAGCAAAAAGCCGTTCTAACGTTCTTCATCAGTCAGTCATGTGTCCTGCATCATGTTCGTAATGTAAGATGACGCACAGGTCTGTTCTGCGTTAGAAGCAGTAATATTTTTAACACATTATTTCCCATAATTAAACCATAACATATTTCAACAGGGCATTGTGCTTTACTGATATTATGAATCTCTTAAACTTCAATAACATCTCTTGAAGCGCTGAAGTGACGCTCGAATGAGAACCGCAGAGACTCACTGATAGGCGATGGTGTTCAGACGCTCATCATTGACGGCTCTGCGCACCTCGGCTCGATGACGCTCTGTGGAGATACTGAAGGACCAAACACACACACACCCATCATCATCATCATCATCATCATCATCAGTCAGAGCAAAACTAATCACTGTTATACGTACATCCAACTTTACACGCTTACGTATTCTCACATAAAGCTCGTATATATACACTGACAGAGAATCTTAGTGATGGATTATCATCTCTAAATGTAAACGATCCTATCCGACTCTATCTGCTGATTGTTGATTGGATGTTGAAAAGTGGGCGTTGCGTTAAAAAAAGGGAGGCAAATCTAAACATGAGCTTGAGGGCGAGGATTAAACAAACCTAATGATTGGATAAGACCAGCACACATCATCATGTTATGCTACAGCATGTTGTTATTTATACTTATAGACGCGTCTGCAGTGAAAAACACGCATTTCAAACAGACGGTGAATTGAAGCGGTGTGTGTGGAGAATGTGAATGACCTCAGCACTCGAGTCAGTTCTCCCAGCAGCTCCTTCTTGTCTTTAGTGAGGTCTCCTTGAGCTCGCAGAGCGCTGATCACGCCGGCGTACGCTTCGAGCTCTGAAACACAGGACAAACGTGAGCGCCGCCGCACCACAGCCTTATATTCTCATCCGGAGCTTCAGCGAGTCTCACCCAGTTTACGCAGGATCCGTTTGCATTCATCTCTGCTGAGGTCGAGCAGCGTGGGCCAAACCACCGGCATGCTGCCCGCCAACGGCTTCTCCTGCTGAATCATCAACTGCACACACACACACACACACACACACACACCATTAATCAGCATTCAACTAGAGCCCTATGAGGCTATTAACGCAGAATCCAGTCGTAAAAACAGAATTTACACAAACGTCACAGAATCTGGCTGTGTTTGGCTGAATAAATCAGACGTAATGCTGCACTCGATATGGACCAGAGTGTGTGAATATAACAGACTGTGTGTAAATCTACTACACACACACGTGTGACGCTCACAGTATATTACTACTGTACAGTCCAATGTACTTCTCAAAGTAATAATAGTAATACAATTATTAAAACTTAAAGGAATAATCTGAATTTTCTTGTTTTAATTTGAATAATAAACCTGTTGTGCAGCATTTTGTTTGCAAAAAATCAAAGGAAAGTGTTCAACTGATTTCATTTTTAAAGATTAAATTTTTTTTAAAATTTTTATGCCTTTGTTTGAGTACCACCATTGATAATAAATTGGTATTATTAAATCATAAATCTAGAAAAATTAAACAAATAGGTCCTAATATTGTGAAAATGAATAAATTAAGTAGTATGAATTCAGTTGATTAGACATGCTTCCTGACTATTAACATTTAATTAAACTATTGAAATGGAATCCAGAAAATTTTTACAGAAAACAAGGAATTTGTGGAAAATAAAATGGAATTTGTGAAAAAATAATACATATTTCATAGGGCCCTAAAAATTTATTTTTGGTTAAACTTTTAATAAATCGTTGTTAAACGGTAAAAGTTTCATGATTTAAATTAATAAGAAAGACTTTTTGATTTCTGACATTTAATTGCCATTAAATCGGAGTTCAGAAATATTCAAACAGACAAAAAAACAACAAAAAAAAAGGAATTTGGTACAAATAAAATAATAAAACAGAATTTGTGGGGAAAAAAGAAACAGAATTTGGGGAAAAAAATTAAATGGAATTTTATTTTTAAAAATAATAAAATAAAACGGAAGTTTGGAAAAATATTAAATGGAATTTGGGGGGAAAATAAAAAGGAATTTGAGAAAAAATAATACATATTTCATAGGGCCCTAAAAATTTATTTTTGGTTAAACTTTTAATAAATCGTTGTTAATCGGTAAAAGTTTCATGATTTAAATGAATTAGAAAGACTTTTTAATTTCTGACATTTAATTACCAGCAGTGGCGTAACTTTGTTTTAAGAAGTGGGCGGGACAGGAATGTGTATGCGCCATTAGTCCCGAGAGTATGTATATTAGTTAATAAACACGAGGATCCGCAGTTGATATCAGATTGTCCTGATGGACTGGTGGCAGCATTTTCGTTTAGCGTGCAAGAGGTTCTGGGTTCTAACCCAACCATGCATGACTTTTTTTTTTCTCATTAAAACCAAAGATGTTCATCAGTGATTGTGTGTCAAGAGCAGGGATACGTTTATGTGTAGCTGTTTTGTTTCGTGATTTCAACCTAACAAATAGAGAGTCTCTGCAACAGCGATCGACTGAAGCGCTCGTCCGTGTGAAGACTGCGCTGAGAGAACACTGTTGCGCCTCTGATAGCAGCGACAACGAGCACTCAAGATTTCAAAAACAACACATTCTAGCGCCAGATCGCCTATTATTAACTCTTATCACCTAGAGGTGCTTCTTTTGTATTACATATCCGTGCCACGAGAGGTTTCAAAAAGTGGTCGGGACAATATCGACCCTTTCAAAAAGTGGTAGGGACATGTCCCACCCGTCCCACCCGCAAATTACGCCTATGATT
>RJVU01075100.1:406833-417789 GCA_003731715.1 Anabarilius grahami
TTTTATTTTATTTTTTATTTTATTGTTTTTGGTGCTGAAAACCAAACAAAAAACCTGAGAAAAAGTCTCCTGAGCAACACTGGAGAGATAATCGGATGATGTGGGATCTTCTGTAGTGATCTAACGAGTGTGTGTGTGTGTGTTTCAGTAGCTGTACAGACACACAGTGCTGGTCTGGAATCAGTGTCTGAGCGCGTCCATAAACACACACCTGCGTCGGCTGCTCTGGAGTGCCGCAGAGAGGATTATGGGATGGAGAGAGTTCAGCCGTCTCAGAGTTCTCTTCCTCTTCCTCCTGCGGCGTTAACATCAGCCCCGCTGAACAAGGTGACGACAGCAACATCACCTACAGATCTTCAGTCTTTACATCATGTTTATATCCCATAACAGATACCCAGCTGAAGCAGAACGTTCTGGCAAGGTTCTCTCAACGTTTAATGAAAGTGAAACATTAACAGAACGTTCGTTCAAAGTTAATAATGTTCTCAAAGTGTTGTTCATGGAACGTTTCAGTTGTACGTTCATCTAACGTTGTATAAATGTTACTACTTGTTTCAGAACGTTCATTGTGTTTGTACCTGCACACTGATGTGTTCCTCTGCTCTCAGGCGCGTGAATCCAGCGGCTCGTCCGAGTTTCTGTGTTCGGTGTGTCATAAAGAGTTTCCGCTGCAGCGCATGTTGACGCGTCACCTGAAGTGTCACAGTCTGATAAAGAGACACCCGTGCAGGTACTGCGGGAAGGGCTTCAACGACACCTTCGACCTGAAGAGACACATGAGAACACACACAGGTGAGAACGACTTACTGCGGATCAAACGAAAGGCTCGTTCACACCAACAACCCACTATATTAGTGCACAATATCTGTTTATTATAAGTGCTGCAGTTTTGTCGTCTGTCTCTTTAAATGCTCGAGCTCGTTAAAGCAGGATTCTGATTGGCTGTCAAGTGTTTTTATCGTTCATCAGCTGGAAAAAATCATTCTGAAAGTATATCGTTCTTCTGTGTCGTTATCGTTATAGTTGTTACAGTTGATCTGATCATGACGTGTGCGCAGGTATCCGCCCGTACAGGTGTGATCTGTGTGAGAAGGCCTTCACTCAGCGCTGCTCTCTGGAGTCGCACCTGCGGAAGATCCACGGCGTGCGGCAGCAGTACGCGTACCGTCAGCGGCGCTCCAAGATCTTCGTGTGCGAGGACTGCGGCTTCACCTCCAGCCGGCCGGACGAGTACTTCCTCCACGTGAGGCAGACGCACCCGGGCAGCCCTGCCCTGCGCCGCTACTACCGCAAACACCTGCTGGAGAGCCCGTCGCAGCACGGCATCGGCCCCTTCATGCTGTACCCCGCCGCCGCGGGACTCTACATGTGAAGTGCACTGCTGCGTTAAAACTGATACCCAGCCAACAGGGAACGTTCTGGCAAGGTTCTCTCAACGTTATGAACAAACGTTCTTCCAGTAACGTTAATAGAATGTTTGTTTAAAGTTATCTGGTCTTTAATAATGTTCTCATTAACCTTATTTATATATATTGTTCAAGGAGCGTTTTTACCAGAAATGTTCAGTTGGATGTTCATGTGACGTTTTTTAAACGTTTCTATTTGTTTCAGAGAACATCCAAAAGTAACGTTCCCGTAATGTTTGAAGAACGGAATGTTCCCTTAATGTTCACATAACCAAGAAAAAATGTTTTTTAAAAGGGCTGGTGGTACTCACACCGTCTACGACGTCAGCAAGGCTCGCCCCGATCGGCCTGACGGGGGCGCTACAGTGGTCAAAAGTACGAAATGGCTCATAACGCCGAAATGTTCAGGTATTTCGGATTTTTTGAAAAACCTACTTTTGCAAACTAGTCCTAGATTTGTGGCCCAATCTGAACCAAACCAGTGCAGCGAGATTCTCCGGAGTCTGATTGACAATAGTTATCAAAAAAAAATAAAAATTTCGATTCACGGTCTCTAAGGGGCGCCAAAACACTTGAAGTGGGCGGAGCCACTTTTACTAAAATGGCTATATCTCGTGAACTAAATTAGATATTTTCACTAAACTTGGTACACATTTGTATGGGCTCAATCTTTGGTCACAGTAAAAAAATGGCGGCTATTGGACACTTGATGGCGCTATAACATGAAAAAAACTTGAGAACAGCTATAACCTTTAGTCCGATTGACTTGAAATTTGGCATGCAGTGTCTTTGTCCGAGGAACCATGATTGTCTATGAGGACACTGGCGTATCTCGCCATCGGCCAATGAATTTTGAGCACCTATTAGACAAGGTTAACGGAGGCCGATCGGAACAAAAC
Organism: Anabarilius grahami; assembly: GCA_003731715.1. Taxonomy (NCBI): domain Eukaryota; kingdom Metazoa; phylum Chordata; class Actinopteri; order Cypriniformes; family Xenocyprididae; genus Anabarilius; species Anabarilius grahami. The sequence continues at coordinate 409,139 of RJVU01075100.1, forward strand.
TCGATGGGCCTGTTCGACTAAGAATTTTGAAAGCAATCGGCCACTAGGTGGCATTAACGAGTTTTACACCTCTGTAATCACGTGGTGTTTCACACATCCACACAATATTCATATAATTGAATAGATCTCCTCATGCTGAGCAACTTTGCCTCAAGAACCACTGCTGTCAATCAAATTGTTCATTAAATATTCATGATTATGTGAAAAACTACTTTTGTGAACTAGTTCTAGGTTTTTAGCCTGATTGGAACCAAACCAGTGCAGGACAATTCTCTGGACTCTCCAGATCAATAATTATCAAAACTTTACCCTTTGGGTAGCTATAACAGGGTCATTTAGAAAATGGGCGTGGCCAAGTGCTTGCCAAAGCCTATAACTACCGAAACGAAAACTCTGAACTTCACCAAAATTGGTGTGCACATGCGGCATATGACTCTAAAGCAGCTTGCAGAATTTTATGGAGATCAGACAATAGGTGGCGCTATAACTGTTAAAAAGCTTTAAAAACCCTATATTTCCTATGGTAAACTGTCTGTATTGGCTGTGAATGGTCTTTCCCATCTATTTAGATGGTTACAGGCTTGTTAAATGAAACATATATCTTTTTACACATGTGATTAAAGGCCTTAAAGTGCTTGAACCCCGATAATTGCTGCTCGCAGCTATATTTAAAAAATTGACATTTCAGAGAATATTTCGAAAGAACGTTTTCATAACTCAATGGGAACGTCAGCAGAACGTTCTTAGAACATTTTTTGTTAGCTGGGTATGACATGCAATATTTTCTTATTTATTTTAGCACTCGAGGAATTAAACATGCAGCATAGATGATGACATTGTAACATACTTTTGTTTTAAATGCTTGTTGTTGCGTAATGTGAGCTCTTTCACATGCTATTTAATTCTGAAGTATGCAGTAGACTATTCCACTCTGAACACAGAACACCAGCTGCGACTTCTTTTATGTCACTTTCAAGGGCATTTTAATGACCTCAATGTTTGGTTCGCAGGACAGAACTATCTGGGGAAAAATGTTATAGTAAACAAATGAGAACACATGAATCTTTAATAATAAATAATGTTTTTTTTCCCCACATAATATCACTAAATAATATCTGTATATATTCCATGAATGATGACAGAATTCTCTCTTTTGGATGAAATATTTCATGAGTTAAAATAATGCACTTAAAAAACTAATAAAGCACTTACTAGAGAAGCGTGAAGATGTGAAAGTGTTGTTAAATGATTGAAACATTAAATTAAAATATCTTTTTGCTCAAAGGCTGACAGAAATCGCTTTAGGGATTCTGTTTTGAGCTTGTCATTACTGTTACCTGAGGCGGTCGACTGCCAAGCATGATGGGAATCCCATGATGCTCCGTGTGGAAAGGCTGTAATATCTTGAGACAAGAACCTTCATCCTCCACAGCCAGTCAAACAGCAGAGCGCAGATTCTCCACTAGAGGGAGTGATGCGCTGAACACAATCACAGATGATGTATTATCACAGAACAGTGACAGTCTTTCACATTTAAGACCCGCACAAATGAAATGAATATCATATGAGTGATGTAGAGTAAGATCTATGATAACAACCAAACCATAAAATGACCGTGAAAACAACAATGTATACAATTTTACACTACAAGTCTTATAAAATTTAGGCCTTTAAAATAATTTAAATTGAACAATTTAACTCACATTTCGGCCTTTAAAACAATTTTTAAGAAACATTACACAAAATTATAAATTATAAAATATATTATAAATAATATAAATTGTAAGATTATAAATGTCTTTACTGTCACTTTTGATCAATTTAATGCATCCTCAATGAATAAAAGTATTAATTTCTATTTTTTTAATCTTACTGACCCCACATTTTTGAATGGTAATGTTTATATCTTATTCTAATTGTTTAGATTAAATTAGAATGCATATTAGCTTCTTTTCAGTTCACCGACTAAATGAAAATGCAAGTTTTTATGAGTGTTTGCGGTGAACAGCTGTGGAATAAAACTCACTCAGGATCATCATGTTCCTCCAGATGTCCAATGTAAACTTAAAATCACACTGCGATCTGCTTCAGCCAAACCTGACAAGAGACAGAAGACACACCCACTCTGCAGAGATCATACAAGCCACGCCCACTGCATACAGAAGATACGCCCACTCCACGCAGAGCATACAAGACACGCCCACTCCACACAGATAATACAAGCCACTCCCACTGCATACAAATCATATAAGACAAGCCCACTCTACGTAAAACATACAAGACACGCCCACACAGATAATACAAGCCACTCCCTCTGCATGCAAATCATATAAGACACACCCACTCTACTCAGAACATACAAGCCACGCCCCCTCCACACAGATAGTACAAGCCACTCCCACTGCATACACATCATATAGGACACGCCCACTCTACCCAGAGCATACAAGCAACTCCCTCTGCATACAAATCATATAAGACACGCCCACTCTACGCAGATCATACCAGCCACGCCTACTGCATACAGAACACACGCCCACTCCACATAAAACATACAAGTCACGCCCACTTCACACCGATAATACAAGCCACTCCCACTGCATACAAATCATACAAGACACGCCCACTCCACACAGAGCATACAAGCCACACCCACTGCACACAGATAAAACAAGCCACTCCCACTGCATACAAATCATATAAGACAAGCCCACTCTACTCAGAGCATACAAACCACGCCCACTCCACATAGATAATACAAGCCACTCCCACTGCATGCAAATCATATAAGACACACCCACTCTACTCAGAGCATTCAAGCCACACCCACTCTACTCAGAGCATACAAGCCACGCCCACTCCACACAGATAGTACAAGCCACTCCCACTGCATACAAATCATATAAGACACGCCACTCTACTCAGATCATACAAGCCACGCCTACTGCATACAGAAGACACGCCCACTCCACACAGAACATACAAGCCACGCCCACTCCACACCGATAATACAACCCACTCCCACTGCATACAAATCATACAAGACACGCCCACTCCACACAGAGCACACTCCCATACAAATCATATAGGACACGCCCACTCTACCCAGAGCATACAAGCCACTCCCTCTGCATACAAATCATATAAGACATGCCACTCTACTCAGATCATACAAGCCACGCCTACNATAAGTAGATCTAGCATTTCTTATAGCCGTTCTGTACTCAATCATTTTTTCTTTCCACGAAAGGCGAAAAACTTCTAGTTTTGTTTTCTTCCAACACTCCACACAGAGCATACAAGCCACACCCACTGCACACAGATAATACAAGCCACTCCCACTTCATACAAATCATATAAGACACACCCACTCTACTCAAAACTGCAAGCCACACCCACTCCACAAAGATAATACAAGCCACTCCTACTGCATACAAATCATATAAGACACGCCCACTCTATGCAGAGCATACAAACCACGCCCACTCCACACAGATAATACAAGCCACTCCCTCTGCATACAGATGACAGAAGCCACACCCACTCCATCCAAAGCAAGAGGTCAGTGTGTATCAGGACTCATTACTGTATCCACCCTGCTGAAAACACACTTTAAACTAATAAGTCTTATCTGATCTTTAGCTGGAACTTTTCAGCAGCGTGAACCAGACGAGACCAGCAAACATGTACATCTGTATATCTGACAATGACTGTATCTTACAGATCTAGTTATACATTTATCATCAGTGTGTTTCTGAGAATCAAACCAGCTGATCCTGGAACACTAAACTCACTATAATATGGAGACAAACCTACTGAAGAACATCCTCAGATATGTTAGTGAGATCTGAAATAAAAGAAAACTTTCCAAGCTTACACCATCAAAAATGTTGTTTTCAACCGGATTTTCAGCAGTTTGAGCAACTAAAAATGTCTTTGTCTTTTTAAAATTGGCAGAAGCTTCATTAAACAATTTAAACCGCAATAAACGGACACACATTTTCCCAGAACAAATAAAAATATCTCACACTGTGTTAAATAAATAAGCCAACTTTATTTCTACGTCAAACACTCTTAAATAATTTCTAAGCTTAAAACAACTTCACTTCTCGTTTTGTACAAAATAAACCTCTGGTAAATAACGATGCCGTATATGATAGTTGGATGGAGCAGTGAACTCATGAACACAAACACGTGTGATATAAATGACCAATCAGAGCAGACTGCGCTTTTCAGAAGGTGCGTTTTAAAGAAACCGGAACTAAAACAGACGGTTCAGACAGAGGGTGAAAACAGGTGCTGCAACAAAATAATGAGTTGGTGTTGTGAAGTGTCTGAATTAAAGTGTTATGAAACTAATATTTGCGCACAAACTGAATAACCAACGGCAGCATCTGGAATTTCTCTGGAAATCTTTTGGGAAACAGCAGTAGATCAGCAGACTTAAAGGATTATTCTGATGCCTGACGCATTTAAACATCGCTCTCAGAATAAAACCACATGTAAACGTCACATTAAACATAAATCTCTTTCTGACTGAAGCTGCACATGAACACACACAATCAAGCTGTGGACACAAAAATCCAGTCATTTCAATAGAAATCCATGCGTTGGGGAATTTCTCTGTTTACTGAATCATGTGGCTGTTAAAGACGGGAACTGAAGAACAGATGATTGCATAGAGGAGTAGATCACAGTCCTTCAGTTGCTGTAGACTATCCAGGGTCCCTCAGGAGAGATCAGAGCCACAGTGACGCTCCCACAGCTGCACTTCAGTCCCTTCGGCACAAACCAGCAGATACGACTCACTCCTCACCTGCGGCATCCACACCTGTCAAACACGTTCACCAGACGCTCACAAACACAGACAGAAGAAGGCTACTTCTTTACAAAATACCCCATAGATAATTTATTATAGCTTGTCAAATTTGCCCCTATTTGGGTGTGACGCCGTTTTTGCGCATGTCCCTTTAAATGCAAATGAGCTGCTGCTCCCCGCCCCCTTTCCAGAAGAGGGTGGAGCTTTAACAGCTCAACAACAACAAAGCCGGAGAATCTCACGCAGCCAAAATGACGACAGTGTTCAGACTTACATTGTTCAAACCGGAGTCGACACTGATGGAGAGACTCAGGAAGAAGTTACAACTTTTAATAAATTGTTGTGAAATTGTTTAAGTTTCATGATTTCAATTAATGGACTATATTCACGGTTACTTCCTGGTTGTGGTTAAGACAGCTCGGGCATTTCCGGTGAACTGTTAGCGGTTCATTCTGTAGTCGCTGTACATCGACACAAAACCATCAGTGGTTGACTTTTTAATGTTGTATTCATATTTTAATGCAGTTATCACATTTACCTCATTTGCCAATAAACCAGTTTTATTGATTGCGATAAAGACGAAGCTATTGGGAGCGTTTAAAAACGCTGTGTCTGTAATTAGATACATGCACACATTTTATCCCCCAGCACTTCAAATGTTATTTTTAATGTGATGACCACAAACATTACTTGTTCATCCTTCTGAGATTGTCTCCATTGTAAAACCGAACGTTAAAAAATGTAGGAAATTCAACATTTGATAGAAAACACTTATTTAAAAATAAAAAAGACAATAATTACCACTTTAACCAGCAGGTGGCGGCAAAGTAGCATTTATTTGCGCATATATCAGCCATTTCCTCTAATCGTTTTTTACTTTGTTTTTGACTAAATATTAAACATTATAAAATAACTAGGTTTAAAAATACATTTTGTCAATGTGAAGTATGAAGTGCTCACAAAATCTCATGAAAAACAATAACTTTTCTTGTGAATGAATGACAGAAAGCGAGCGCCGCTCTCACTTTAATCACAGCAGCGGTCAGTCAATGATTTCAGCACACTTGAGAAAACACACATTTTATTCAATTAATCTAACTAAAGTGCACAATAAATATTAAATTTTTTAAGCTTTTTTCACATAAAAGTGTGAAAACTGATGGTCGAATTGAATTTAGCCGAGGAGGAACACTGAGATACGTCTTTATTGATTTATTTTTTATGCTGTCTTAAGTTTGAATAACTAAATTAATGCTATGCCTGACTATTTAAGTGACTATATTCTGATTATAAACTAGTATTACACTCACCGGAGGTTTTCCAGCTGGCTTATATTATTCCGGATGTTCTAAAGAACGATCTGTGCATATAGTCCATTAACATTGACATTTAATTTAACCATCAGAGTCCGGTAAAATTTAAACTAAAAAAATGGAATCCAGAAAAATTAAAATGGAAAACAGAATTTTGGGGGGGGGAAAGCCGTAAAATGTTATTTTTCGTTAAACTTTTAATAAGCTGAGATTAAATTCTACACATTTAATGATTTCAATTAATTAGACATGCTTTTTGATTACTAACATTTAATTTATCCATATCCATACTCACCCTGTTGAACAGCAGCAGGTGGCGGAGCAGCGGCGTCACTAGCGGGTAATGGCAGGCAGGGGGCGTCGTTGAGCTCTAGAAACACCAGGATTGTCGATCAGTTTTCAGTGGATAGTGCAACTGACATTTGCAGCTGGGAATGACACACAGCCTCATGATACAATAATAGAGATGAAGGTGACACAGCCATGACAGGTGCAACGCTACCGTTCCGCTGAGCGCGGACTGATAGAGAGTGCTAAGAGACCGGCTTACATCCCGCGCGGCGTCCAGGCAGCGGGCAGGCGGCAGACACACACACAGCTCTGTGATTGGAGGAGAAACAGGCGTTAGAGCGGCCCGTCCGACACACACACACACACACACACACACACACACAGTGGTCTCATACGGTGGACAGCAGAGCGCTCTGTGAGGAAACATCATGCGTGTGTGATCACAGAATAAAGCAGAACCGATTCAATCAAACAAACCAGAGACAGAAGAACTCAAAGACTAGAACCTTCAGAGACATTATCATTATGTGATTGACCTGACAAGACCTGACCAGATTTCTGACCTCTGCTCCTGTCGGCCGTCAGTCTGAGGATCTCCTCTCTCAGTCCCATCATCTCCTGCTCCAGTTCTCTGTTCCTCCGGTCAGCTTTGATCAGCCGCCTGGAGAACATCAACACGCACATTCACTCGCTAATAGTTGAAGAAATATACTGTCACTGAGGACTGAAATATAACAGAATATGGTTTAATTGAATATATTCAGCACATTAAATATCATGTGTGATTAAATCTGAGGATAGTAAGTGAATATACTTGCTGTACCTCTGCAGCTCCTGAGCATGTGCTTCGCTCGGCTCCGGCTCCGGCTCCGTCTGCATCTCTAGCTCTGATTCCGGCTCCGGCTCCGGCTCCGGCTCTGGCTCTGGCTCCGACTCCAGCTCCAGCTTCAACTTTGGCTCCTGCTTCAGCCCCTGCTCTGGCTTCGGCTTCGGCTCCGGCTCTGGATCCAGCTCCAGCTCCAACTTCAGCTCCGGCTTCGGCTCCGGCTCCGGCTCTGGCTTTGGCTCCGACTCCAGCTCCAGCTCCAGCTTCAACTTCGGCTCCAGCTTCAGCTCCGGCTCTGGCTTCGGCTTCAGCTCCAACTTCAGCTCCGGCTTCGGCTCCGGCTCTGGATCCAGCTCCAGCTCCAACTTCAGCTCCGGCTTCGGCTCCGGCTCCGGCTCTGGCTCTGGCTCTGGCTCCGACTCCAGCTCCAGCTCCAGCTTCAACTTCGGCTCCAGCTTCAGCTCCGGCTCTGGCTTCGGCTTCAGCTCCAACTTCAGCTCCGGCTTCGGCTCCGGCTCTGGATCCAGCTCCAGCTCCAACTTCAGCTCCGGCTTCGGCTTCGGCTCCGGCTCCGGCTCTGGCTCTGGCTCCGACTCCAGCTCCAGCTCCAGCTTCAACTTCGGCTCCAGCTTCAGCTCCGGCTCTGGCTTCGGCTTCAGCTCCAACTTCAGCTCCGGCTTCGGCTCTGGCTCCAGCTCCAACTTCAGCTCCGGCTTCGGCTCCGGCTCGGGTTCCGGCTCCAGCTCTAGCTCCAGATTCCTGTGCTCAGCAGGAAGTTCTGGAAGCGCCGTGACATCAGCAGTGATGCGATCTCTGAGCCGCCACACCTGATTCTGTTCACATTCACACTGATTCAGACTGAAGCCGCTTCACATCCAGAAGATGACGAATGAGTAGAGCCCTATGAAATCCGACTGACTTTTCCCAAATTCCCTTTAATTTTTTCTCAAATTCTGTGTTTTCTTCGTAATTAAATTTTAATGTGTATTCATTTGATTTCATAAAAGCTTAACAATTAATAACAGGGCCGTATGATATGTGTTTTATTCTTACAGAAATTCTGTGTTGTCCTTAATCCTTCTTAATTAAATTTACTTCTTAATTCCTTGTTAATAATTAAGTTTTAATGGTTAAATTAAATGTTAGTAATAAAAAAGCATGTCTAATCAATTGAAATTATAAAACTTATACAATTTAACATCAATTTATTAAAAGTTTAACATAAATTACATTTTTTAGGCCCTATGAAATCATGTTATTTTTCCAAATTCTGAGTTGTCCATTTCAATTTTTTGGACTTCTGGTTTAATTAAATGTTACAAATAAAAAAGCATGTCTAATTGATTGAATTCATAAAACTAACAATTTAATATTTTTTAAATTGTAAAACTAATTAATTAAT
>RJVU01075100.1:422505-450265 GCA_003731715.1 Anabarilius grahami
TACTATTTCGTTCCCTCGATTTGCTAAATTGCGAGCGCGATTTACTATTTCGTTCCCTCGATTTGCTAAATTGTGAGCGCGATGTACTATTTTGTTCCCTCGATTTGCTAAATTGCGAGCGCGATTTACTATTTCGTTCCCTCGATTTGCTAAATTGCGAGCGCGATTTACTATTTCGTTCCCTCGATTTGCTAAATTGCGAGCGCGATGTACTATTTCGCTCCCTCAATTTATTTTCATGGCAAGAACAGGGTAAAACATGTCATCATGTTCAGGTGAACTAGCCGTTGATCAGGTGATCGGAGCGTCAGTTAGTCGAGATACCTGTGCACATAACCCAGTCTGTGGACGGAGTCGATGGCCATCACCATCTCAGCCAGGTAGAACTGAGCCATATCCTCCGGGATACGATCACCGAACTTACTCAGCAGCGTCAGCAGGTCTCCACCGACATAGTAATCCATGACCAGATACTTCAGAGCGGAAGAGAAGAAAGTACAAACTCACATAAGAGGATAAAAGAAGAAAACAGACTGTAAATCTGATTCAGAACTGATGAATAAACATTCATGTATGACGGAATCATTCTTTTCAACACTTGTTTTTGTGTGCATCTATGGATATTTTATTTGTAAACATCATACTTTTTCGCTTATTTCGGTTAATCTTATACAACTAGGTGAGTAGTGGCACTGGAAAAACATGGCTGAAGGTGCGAAGAGATCTCTGGGCCGTTTCGAAGAATCGACAAACTGATTCAGTTGAGTGAGTGAGTCATTTGCGAAGTCTTGACTTTGATAATTCAGATCAGTTCGAGTGATTTACTAAGAACCGGATCAAAAGAGCCATTCATACTCGAATCTGACATCACTTGTGATTCTAAACAGCAGTATTGGTGGATAAACTGAGCTTTGCGAATCAGTTGAACCAATTGATTCGCAAAATGATTCACTAGCCGTGTCTAATACATCATCGAGGAACAAGAATGTCTCATTTGCATTAAATCAGCTGTGTTTTGTGTTTTACACAAGTGTTTTGTGTGGTGTCTCATGAATGAAGCGAGACGTACGAGGTAATTGTCGTCCTGGAAAGCGTAATGCAGCTCAGTGATCCAGCGACGGTCTCCCTTCAGCAGAACCTCCCGCTCCTCCTGATAGCACGCGGTCTGAACGCACACAGGCCTCTTATCATCACACTGAAAGCTTTATGGAGAAGATAAACACTGGTTTTTGTTGTTCGCTGTGTGTTTACCTCTCCACGCTTCAGCATGTCCCATTTGTTCATGATCTTCAGCGCATACACCTGCTGTGTGATTCGCATCCGGGCCAGAGCCACCTGCGCATTCACACATCAGTACATATTCATAATCATCTGCTTCATAACAGAACCAACACAAACCCTCTCACCTCGCTGAAGGTTCCTCGGCCGATCACCTTCAAGATGTCAAAGTCGTCCCTGCTTATTCGAGTCTTCTTCACCTGTCTGACCAGAGGCTCCGCTGGCATTGGCGAGAGAAAAGATAACATCAACCGGTTAAGGTCAGCATAAACTCAACTAACAATATGGAATATTGCTGCGATTATATTATGAATTATTTATCGGTGCACATCATTATTTTAAATTCAAGTTCCTCATTATCTTGAATCAGAATAACTTGGGTTCTTACTATGTGAAGTGCTTTGAGAAGCTTCTTTTAAAAGAGCTGTATCAAATAAATTTTAGCATTATTATTATTTTGACTGCATCTTCTATCAAAGTGTCTGAAGACATACAATGGATGCTTTTGCTTTCCTCTAGAATGATCTTCATATGAACCTGACTCATGCACATGTCCGTCTTCACGAGAGAACACCGGCACGTTCCCCTTTAAGAGCGTGCGGCTCAGAAATAGAACAGATGAATCTAAGAATAGCACGCGCATGTTTGAGACTTTTTTAAGGCAAGTTTTCCAGTCTTGGACTTTGGCCGCTCTCGTCGCTGCAGGAATGTGAGCGAGACCAAGGCAACAGTGTAAACTGTTTTACTGCGGAGAACTTTCCACATTTCCAGCGCAAAGGCATGTGACACAGCAACAGGAACTGGACAGCTTGACTTGTGTCCACGGATCTCGCTCTGTGTGTGTGAGAGAGAGTGAGTGTGTGTGTGTGTGTGCATGTGTGTAATATATTTATTTATTTAAAAGGGACCTATTATGCCCATTTTCATAAGATGTAATATAAGTTTAATAATATAAGTGACTGTGAAGTTTCAGCTCAAAATACCCCACAGATCATTTATTATAGCTTGTCAAATTTGCCCCTATTTGGGTGTGAGCAAAAACACGCCGTTTTTGTGTGTGTGTCCCTTTAAATGCAAATGAGCTGCTGCTCCCGGCCCCCTTTCCAGAAGAGGGCGGAGCTTTAACAGCTCAACAACAACAAAGCTGGAGAATCTCACGCAGCCAAAATGAGGATTGTCAGTAACGGTGTTCAGCCTTACATTGTTCAAACCGGAGTCGACACTGATGGAGAGACTCAGGAAGAAGTTTTAGAATGAAACTGGACGTTTCTGAATGGTTAGTGGATAAATGTATGTAGTTGCTGTGGAGTTGATTCAACTCATCCACTAGCATGTGCCGTCATGTTCATCTTTTGTGTTGAATTGACCCTCGTTTGTGAAGCAGTCCGGCGTAAAATGACGGCATGTCAACAACACTCTACTACAACAACTCTTCCTCTTCTCTAAAGCAGCCCAACATGGCCCCGCCCCCTTTGATGTGTGTTCTTGGGGGCGGGGTTTATGCAAATTTTAGGGTTAGTGATGTCACCAACCCGGGAAGAAGCTCGTTGTAGTCCCTACCAGACGTTTGTTGTAGTCCTTAAAAAGGAATTTCTGTAAAAGAAAGTATCTGCCTTTGCATTGAACTTTGAGTGGATGTTGTTTATGATCAAACAGAAACATTACACACAAACTAAAGTTAAAAAAGTGAAATCATAATCAACCACCCCTTTAATGTGTCATTAATTGAAAATGTCTTGGTTACTGATGTAATCCTTGTTCCCTAATGGAGGGAACAGAAACGTTATGTCGACTGACAAATGGGGTCTCACTTGGGAGCCTCAAACACCTCTGAGTTATAGAAAATTGGCCAGTGGAATTATTGAGTGGAAATTGCATGCCAAGCCACTCCCCCGTACATACGAGTATATAAGATGGTGGCTCACATCCACTCATAGAGGTTTACGCTGAGGAATATACGCATTCAGCGGGGTGGTTCAGGGTTGTGGAGGGGGGACATAACATCTCCATTCCCTCCATCAGGGAATGAGGGTTACATCAGTAACTAAGATGTTCCCCATCTGTCAGTCACTACAACATTATATTAACTGACAAATGGGGTCCCTATGGAAAGCGCCACAAGCTGTTACGAGTGTTAGAGATGCAGAAGCTGGCAAGCTGTAGCGTGCCCTTTGGCAACTGCTCCTGTAAAGTCGTAACCTACCCAGTGCCCCACGTAAGCCCAAGTGATAGTCCTCCCTGCCAACGGGGTGGAAGGAACAGGGCTTACTGTAGAGACGGTCGTAGCTGCTGTTCCTGTTTCACGGTAAAAAGAGTTTTGGTTCTCAATTCCCATTTTTCAGCCACGACCCGTGTTATTAACGCTGGGGACACTTACCAAGTCCAATGGAGAGGGACGCTACGGAGGCCACATCCTACCTGTAGGGAGGATCATGTGGAAATACGCATATGGACTGACACGTGGGGCAGTGCTACATATGGAAAGATCTCTGCGGTAGGTCCTGCCTAGACAGGGATGGAACTACTACAGATGCAGCGACGTGGCAGAACAGAATCTGCCCAGGGAAAGACACAGATTTACCGACAGGGAAACTGTACCATGGAAGAATACACATATGTGATTACCAAGGGGAATCACAACATATGGGGCATCTAGCCCAGTACAAGGTCTGACTGACCGGGCATGTGCTCGTGTACTGGGCTCTGCCGCGTCTGACTGATGAAGAATGCTCAGAGGAAACTCAATCCAGAGTTTGCTCGTATTCCTCCCTTAGAAGGGAATGGTGCTGCAAGCGAGACACTGAGCCAGTCTTCCTGCATTTCCTGTTTGTATCCAACACATGGGAAGAAACCGTCTCCACCCGGAGATTGTAGGTAGGAACTTTGGGCACATATGGAAGCTTGTGAAGGGCCCGGTTCAAAACTCGCAGATCCAAGATCGGCCGTTACCCACCACCTTTCTTGGGTACGATGAAGTAAAGGCTGTGAGTCTTCATCTTGGCTGGAGGGACGGGCTCTATTGCGTACTTTACCAGCAGGACTGCAATCTTCATGTGCTAGACAGGGGTGTTTTTGCCTGCCACTGAGATAAAGATGCCGCTGATCCTGGGGGGACGCCTGACGAACTGAATCGCATTGCCGAGTCTGATTGTCCATGGGAGCAAGCCAAGGTGACAACCGACGTACCCATGGAGGGGCAGGGAGGCTCCAAGGATCCTGCGAAGGGATGGCCAGAGACGCGTGAAGAGGCAATGTGTCCTCAAATCGCGACCTCTTGGCTCGTGGCGAATGTGGAAGGGGGGCTGGGAATGAGGAAGCATAGAATTGCTCACTACCAGACTACACCCTGTATGGCCCAGAGATTGAGGAAACTGCTGTTTTATTGACAATATGGGTACAGAAATAGAAAGAAAAAACAAAAGATTCTGCAGATGAACCACCTCCTGGTCGAGAGCAGTTCCCCTCATCTCTGGGGTGGCCTCTTCAGCATCCTTGACAGTGTCACCGAAGAGGCCACCTTGCGAGATGGAGGCGTCGAGAAAGCAAACATTGTCGGGATTCTGCATCTCATCAAGGTTTAGCCAGAGATGACGTCCCTGGACCACCAAGGTGGACATTGTCTGGGCGAGGGCCCGCACCGTGATGTTCGTCTCCCGGAGGGCGAGGTCAGTTGCACAGTTCCCAGCGTGCCGCACTCAGGAACCAATCATTCAACTGTGAGCACTCAGGACAAGGTGGAGGGTTCCACTTGAGTTTGATGTCCAAGCATGGCCCTCAACTCTGAATCAGATTCAGCATGAGCAACCAGGACAATAGCCCACTCTCTGATGCAGCTATCGACCTCTGATCCTCACCTGGAGAGCCGAATGACATGCTAGATCCCCCATGAGAAGGACCCCTGCCATCACTCGGCAGCTCGATGGTCTGTAGGGACTGACCCGGCGGAAAAGCTCCCACTGTAACCCAGAGGTAACCATACTCATGCTCTGCTTTGAGCAGAGGTAGCAAGCTCGGTAACATCAGAGGCGACTCTAGCCTTCATGAGGAAGGAGAGTAGTAACGGTAGTGTCGACATGGTATACTTTTACTCCGATACATTTTCCCAAAGCATTTTCGTTACTTACTACAAAATAAAGTCGGAAGAACACAGACTGCATGCAAGCATATGCAAACAAGTGCTCGCACAACCGCGGTTGATTTCATTTTCCGGGTTGCGTCCGTCGCTGGAGCGGCTGAGAAGAGTGCGCTGTCATTATACAGTACGAGAGCGACCTCTAGAGGCGAAATAAAAACTGTCACTGATGCTCGTAGAGTTTGTTTTGACACGTGACATGAGGCTGCACTGCACAGAGAAGGACACTTCAAAAACGGATTTAAAACGGACAACAAAATGGTATGTTATACAGTGTACACTACAGTACATGTTTTCATATCATTATAAAGTAATTAGTTTGTTGAGTAGATGCTGCATTAGTGGAGAACAGCAGTATGTTTGCCGTCGAGGCTGAGAGGATGCTAACATTAGTAGTACCTCAAGCGGTTAAAACAATGTGACAAAAACACCAACTGTTTAATGTCACGATTGTTAACATTCATTTGCATCAGTTTATATGCATTTGTTCGCTGTTGTGCATTCATTATCCAGCGAAGTTGCATATTTAAACTGTATTCTCATCATGCAGCGACAGAAACATAAATCAGAAATGTATTCGATTTCAGTTCTTTTTTATCGGCACTGTACCACATATTTTGATCAGATAATCGTCAAGTTTTCTAAAATAGAGGCAAATAATGTGTGAAAGTATACATATAATAGACCATGCTATGCCTTTGTGTGTAAAGATGGTAAGTTTTAAGCATGACTGTTTGGATTTATATGGTAACACTTTACATTAAGAGTCCATTTGTAACAATAAATAAGGTTAATAAAAGTATTGTTCATTGTTAATTTCAACATTTACATCTTAACATTTTAAAGTCTCTTACATTAGTTATAATTCACTATGAATTAACATGAACAATCAATGTATAATTAATATATTAGTATTTTTTATATTTAAAAATTACAATAAACATTTAGCCATTTTTTTAATTCAAAGAAACAAAATGTAAGAGAGTTAAAACTGAACACAATCTTGCTGCTCAAACTGTGTATAGAACAATTTTTAATTCTATTTTTTTTGTTCATTTTGTATTATACATTTACTTGTACTTTTACTTTCAATACAAGTACGTTTAATATCAAAAAAATACTTTTCATACTTAAGTACAAAAAATATCACATACTTTAAAACCTTTACTCAAGTAACATTCTAAACAGTGACTTTGACTTCTACCAAAGTCATTTTCTGGTAGGATATCTGTACTTTTACTCAAGTATGGTTTTCGAGTACTTTATACACCACTGAGGGCATGAACCATTCACGAACGCCGTCTCAGCATGATCGTAGCAGTCAGATGAAGACAGGAAACGACCACATCAGAATAAAATCATAAAACTCATCAGAATTGAAGTATACAGTAAACATATATATATATATTTTTTAATATTCATACAATTTGCTACTTTCCACTGTGTACATATGAGAATTGGCTATAACACAACACTGACCAGCATCATTTGCATTATCTGTGTCCTCTGATCATCCTGTGTGTTTGGATTTGTTTTGATTTTCATAGATGAGATAAGAGTATTTTAATATTCCTCTATAGAATGTATATTTTTGTTCTCACTGCCTCGGTCAGGGTGTGTGTGTGTGTGTGTCTGTGTGACAAATAAACCAGACACCTGAAGCTCACTCCACTGTCTGTGAGTTTTCACATGTGACATCACTTCCTGTGTCATCGCCCTGTTCCACAGATGATATGGAACGTTCAGTATGGATCTCGTCACTCCCTTCCTGCTGTTCACTGTTTCCCTCCCGTGAATCAACAGTCTGCCAGCAGCATAAATGGAAATCTGTCTCCAACAGAGACACTCAAAACAGCCTGTCTGTCTCTCTGTACGACTGTCTGTCTCTCTCCGGCTGCTCATGAACAAACGCAGGCCATGTAGGGTGTGACCAGATGAGTGTCAACACACTGCCACTGTGTGTGTGAATGTTGTGTGTGGCAACAACTGAATTCTAAAAGTGTCATTTTAATGCCACAGTGACACACACATACAAACACAAACACAAACACACACATACAAGATCATTAAAGGGACAGTTCACCTAAAAATATAAATTCTGTCATTTCATTCCAAACCCACGCTACTCTTCTCCATACACTTATAGAGAGTGGAAACAAATGCTTTAAAAATGATTAAAGAGTGTCACGAAGGTATGAAAACATTGAAAAGGTCTTTTAAAGTCAAACAATAGTTAGTACTTTGGTATATTCAAATATGCCGTGTCACCATTGGTCATATGACACGAGAGAACCAATTGCATTCATGTGTGATGCATCTTTAAAAGACACTTAATATTCAGTAATATTATTAATTTGACTGCACTGACACTTTCAGATGAGAACAAAACTTGAACTGAATTGAGATCCCAGTGAACGTTCTCAGAACGTTCTGGCAAGGTTCTCTCAAAGTTCCAAATGTTTGTTCAAAGTTATCTGGTCTTTAATAATGTTCTTAAAACATTAGCACAAAAATGTCATTTATACATTGTTTATATGACGTTTTAGTTGGATGTTTGTCTAACGTTTCTTAAATGTTACTACATGAATTCAAAAGTAACATTCTCATAATGTCCAACAAAATGGAATGTTCCCTTATTGTTTGCATAACCAAGAAAAAAGTTTTTAAAACATTTAAACTTTTTTGGTGAACTGTTCCTTTAAACCAGTGATCACATGACTTCCATGACCTTGTGCCCCCTGTCAACACCACACAGACTTGATAAACAGACTGAACACACACAGAGGAAGATAAAGATGAAGATGAGCTACTGACCCCACTGCAGGAAGCGCTGCACGTGTTTCTCTCTGGCCAGAGCGGACGAGCTGAACTCCTGATAAACTCCCACCAGCAGGTCCAGCAGCGTCTGCAGGCCGACGGGGCCTTTGGCGTGATCCTCTGCGCTCCCGTCCGGCTCCTTCAGATGAGCGGCCCCTGTGGGCCCGGGGCCCGTGGACATGGCGGCGCTCCTGAGGAGATCCGGCTCATCCGCAGCCCTGCTCCATGAGTCTGTCTGTCTGTGTGTCCGTGTGTTTCTCCAGCAGCAGAACCTCCAGCTCCAGCCCTTTTTTGGTGTGTCGCTCAGTCTGTTCGTCTCTCTCTCTCTCTCTGCAGTGTGTGTGTGCTATTGTGTTTTGTTGCTCATGTCTTTTTATTACTCTGCTATCAAACTCACGTCACTCAGAGCTTCTCTAAATGCAGAAGTTGGTCAGTTTGTTCAAATGAAGTTTAACTCTTTCATGTCTGTTTCTTCTAAAACTCACTGTGGTGGTTGTTCTCTGTGTGTCTGTCTGTCTCTCCTCCTCTTCTGCTCTTCTCTTCCTCTGTTTATTCATGTGGGTGTCTCTCTTTCCTCTTTCTGTCTGTCTGTGCTGACAGATTACTTATTTTTACACAGTGTCCTTAATGACTGACCGTGAAAAAATCATTCATATTCAGTATCTGTCTTGCATTTCAGTAAAAATATCAAATAATCTTTAAAACAAAATAAATTCACTTACACTTGACCTGAATTATGTTTTTACAACTTAATTTACATCTATAAAGTAAAGGAGTTTTTGCAGTGCAAACTAGTCTGTCAAAACAGAACATTAACAATGTTTATGAGGGAATCAGGTTTGGGATTATTCGTGAAAAGACTGTATTTGAGCGCAATGTGTTGACAATAGCAAACCAGCCACCAAACAGGCCTGTATGAGATTTCTGTGTGATAATGTGTCATCTGTCTCCCTCTAGTGGTGTGCTACACAACCACAAACATTCAGTCACAAACACAACCAGCAACTTGTGATGTGGGAGGGGAAGGAAAGCATGGTAAACTTTTATATACATAATAAAATAGATGAGAAGTTCCTGAAGGAAATAATTTTACAGTGATGATCCAGAACAGGAGAAGATACTAAAGAGAGAAGGAGACCCAGTAGATGTGAGCAGCTGAAGCATCATGACTGGCAATCACTGTGATATCATCACTGGCATCCATACGGCATTATCACTGACATTAATCATGACATCATCACTGCATTCATTATGTCATCATCACTGGCATTAATCATGACATCATCACTGCATTCATTATGTCATCACCACTGGCATTAATCATGACATCATCACTGGCATTAATCATGTCATCATCACTGGCATTAATCATGACATCATCACTGCATTCATTATGTCATCATCACTGGCATTAATCATGTCATCATCACTGCATTCATTATGTCATCATCACTGGCATTAATCATGACATCATCACTGCATTCATTATGTCATCACCACTGGCATTAATCATGACATCATCACTGCATTTATTATGTCATCATCACTGGCATTAATCATGTCATCATCACTGAATTCATTATGACATCATCACTGCATTAATCATGACATCATCACTGCATTCATTATGTCATCACAACTGGCATTAATCATGACATCATCACTGCATTCATTATGTCATCATCACTGGCATTAATCATGACATCATCACTGCATTCATTATGTCATCATCACTGGCATTAATCATGACATCATCACTGCATTCATTATGTCATCATCAGTGGATTAATTGAGACAACAACACTGGCATTAATCATGACATCTTCACTGCATTCATTATGTCATTATCACTGGCATTAACCATGACATCATTACTGCATTCATTATGTCATCATCACTGGCATTAACCATGACATCATCACTGCATTCATTATGTCATCATCACTGGCATTAACCATGACATCATCACTGCATTCATTATGTCATCATCACTGGCATTAATCATGACACCTTCACTGCATTCATTATGTCATCATCACTGGCATTAATCATGACATCATCACTGCATTCATTATGTCATCATCAGTGGTATTAATCATGACATCATCACTGCATTCATTATGTCATCATCACTGGCATTAATCATGACATCATCACTGCATTCATTATGTCATCATCACTGGCATTAATCATGTCATCAACACTGCATTCATTATGTCATCACCACTGGCATTAATCATGACATCATCACTGCATTCATTATATCATCATCACTGGCATTAATCATGACATCTTCACTGCATTCATTATGTCATCATCACTGCATTCATTATGTCATCATCACTGGCATTAATCATGTCATCATCAGTGGATTAATTGAGACAACAACACTGGCATTAATCATGACATCTTCACTGCATTCATTATGTCATCATCACAGGCATTAACCATGACATCATTACTGCATTCATTATGTCATCATCACTGCATTCATTATGTCATCATCACTGGCATTAATCATGTCATCATCACTGCATTCATTATGTCATCATCACTGGCATTAATCATGACATCATCACTGCATTCATTATGTCATCACCACTGGCATTAATCTTGACATCATCACTGCATTTATTATGTCATCACCTCTGGCATTAATCATGTCATCATCACTGAATTCATTATGACATCATCACTGCATTCATTATGACATCACCACTGCATTCATTATGTCATCACCATTAAATTAATCACAGTCATTACTCAAGCGGTGTGTCCTGCATGTGTCGGTGTGTGTGAGTGTGTGTTCAGCGTGTCAGGCCCTGTGCAGAAAGAGAGATGTAACATGAACCTTTAATCTCCAGAGACACTAATCCTGTTCTCTACCTGCTAATGCTCTTCAGAGGGACAGAACACACTGACAGGTGAGAGGCAGACATTAGGAGGACGTGTCCGTTTACTGAACGCTGAACAAACACTGCGGAAACTGAACACAGAAGAAGAGGACAGACTGAGCGACTCGACCTGAACTCACAACCTCACAGGTGAAACTCATTTACATACAAACTCAAAAAAAAAATTACTTACATTAATATGTATCTGAAAATCATGTTTCACAAACAAAAAAGTCATTACTTTTTTCTTAGAAGTACCTAGAATACCATAGTAAATTAATATGATATTTATTCATTATCATGGTATATATCAAAAAGTATCAAAAATATAAGGTAGGTGTGCACATCCCAAACACCCAAATTGGACTCAGGTGCAGGAAAACAAAAAAACAGTAATGAAAAACAGAAATATGAAGTCCGCACACTGAAAATAACTGCTCCAATATATTTATTGTTCAATGCAACGTTTGGAACAACAGGTCTTCATCAGGCACATGATCAGGTTAAAACGTTGCATTGAATAATAAATATATTGGAGCAGTTATTTTCATTGTGCGGACTTCATATTTCTGTTTTTCATATATCAAAAAGTACCTTGGATGTAACCATCACCACAGTTAAACAATGATTTTACTCTGTGAGTGGACAGAGAGAGAGAGTGTGTGTGTGTGTGTGTGTGTGATATATGAGGCATGAAACAGCACAAACACTAGAGCACAGAATGACAATCATGGTCAGTCACAATCCAGTATTTCTGAGCAACATGTGATCGACTGTGATGTTTGTACTGGTGCTGCTGGCAGTGTGTTGAGACTCCAGTAACAGCGATCGTCCTGCTGTGTCATTCACTCTCAGTGACGCATGAAAACCTCATTAAGATCTTACAGGGATTAAAGCTCCTTCTCTAGCGGACTTAATGCAAACACACACAGCATACGTGTGAAGTAGTGAAGGTTGTCATTAGACAGTTTGTGCAGGTTTTAAAGCATCTTCCCAACTAACAAAAATATGTTCTAAAAATGTTTTTGCATTTTGTTCTTTGAAAGTTTTTCTTGGTTATATGAATGTTAAGGGAACATTCCATTTGATCATTCTTCAAACATTATGGGAATGTTACTTTTGAGTGTTCTCTGAACGTTCTGAAACAAGTAGTAACATTTAAAAAACGTTAGACAAATGTCCAACTAAAGTGTAAACAAATGTTCCATGAATGATGTAGAAATAACGTTTTTGTGCTAACGTTTTGAGAAGATTATGAAAGACCAGATAACATTCTATTAAGCTTGCCAGAACATTCTGTTAGCTGGACTGTATATACTGCAGAAGTGACACGTATGCTGAGGCATATATACCGTACCACAAAAGTTCATTTATACAGCATGTTTAGTTACACAGAAGCGTGTATTTACGCTGGAATCAATGAATCATGCTTGAATGTCATATTTTTGCAGCCTTTAATGCATCAGCTCAGCTGTGTTTCTTTGTTCTTGGATGAGTAGAAAGTAACTGTATGACTCTCTCTGTGTGTGTGTGTGTGTGTGTGTGTGTGTGTGTGTGTGTGTAGTGTAATGTCCAAAGGTCCACAGGACTCCAGCATGGAACAGCTTCGGCTGCAAAGGAGAGAAGAACAAACGTCATATCAGGTATGGACATATTAGAGATAGATATTATTAATTTTAAGACCAATTATTGTTATTTTTTATAAATTATTATTTTTATGTTTATGTGTCTAATAAAAAATCTATTACTGCTTTTTGCTTTATGAGAATAATATTGCACACAGGCAAGCTTTCCTGGCTTAAAGACTTCATGGCGATCAAAGACTTTGCATAATTTGTCTTTCACTGTGAATTCATGTTTGTTGTTGGTTTTTGTTAAAGTACTGCTTGAAATGCTAAGCATCAAACACATCTCATTTTTAAAAAAATGAAATGATAAAACACTAATATTCCTGGAGTAGTAACAATAAAACTTTTTAGGTCATTTAGATGATCTTATTTGCATGTCAATTGCTCTATTTCACCATCATATGTGAGAGCAAATATGCCAACTTTTGGAACTTCACTACAGTAAAAATCTACACTTCTATGAAACATAAACACTGTAAGAAATTATTCTGTGGTCATGTAGATTTGAATTAATGTTTTTGGTTAAAATGTATTCAATATAATTGTGTTTATGATTTTGAGGCAAATATTTAATTAAATTTCAAATAAAAATGGTTGGAATAAAATCTACCCATTGTAGTTAAATAAAACTTAAGCATTATATTTACCTAATCCCAAATGGAGAGAATATTGAGTGAATTCAAATTAATGTAATCAGGCAATTTTTAATTGAAAAGCACTTCCTGTCAAAGTGCGCCTTTTTTATGCAGCTGGCCTACAAGACATTTGAAGAGAGTAACATTAGGCTACAGACAGTGAATGTTCGTTTTCTTCTACATTGCTCATCTTGCAAAATTTAACTGGTTGACTTTAGGTAAGAAAACGTATTTTGTTATCACTGGGCTAGTAAGAAGAACGCATGTACACAGCAAAAACTGCAGTGTTAAATTAACTCTCCTGGGAGTATATGTGAGACCATACTCAAGAGTGTAAAAGTATTAAAATAAGAGTGTTAAATGAACACTGAAGCGGTGTTAAAGTTAATGAGTTAATTAAGTGATTAACAGTGATGACTGACCATTATTGAAGATACTTGATGTTAACAAGCAGAATCACCAAAGGAGAAAATCACAATTTTTAAGCCACCATCGTGGAGATGAGGGTTTGCTTTAGTTGGGCTCTTGACCCTTGACTATTTCATATTAAGTTATGTTTGAGCTGTTGTAACAGCTAGTCAAGCAAATAGAAAGATGATCAGGTGGTGTTGATTATGTTTTCACATAATCACAATTTGACCTAAGTCACTGAACTCATCTAGAGCCCAATCTCTGAGTTAGATTTACATTATTGATTACAGCAGCACTGTGATTCTACAGCAGAAGATCAGCTTTATCAATACAATCTGAAGGGTTTCACAAACAGTTGTTCTGAGCAAAAAAAAATTTTCTCTTAGGCTCACACAGACATCAAGAATCAGTCTGTGAATCTCAACAGTCAGTGGTGAGAATAATAAACCATGTTGCAGTGCATTCTGGGTGCCACCAATCAAAATTCATCCATGGCTCCCATCATGCATTGCTGCATGAATAAATTATGAGCTGAATTGTCTTAGTAATTTCCTTTATTTTCATATTTTATTTTGTTCTGTTTATGCGACTTTTTAGTAGCTTGTTTTCTAATGTTCAGAGTTGATCTGTTGATCAGAATATGTTGCTTGTCACCGTCGTTGAGATTCACAGGCTGATTCTTGATGTTGCTTCAGTGTTCATTTAACACTCATACTCTATCACTTTAACTCTCTTGAGTATGGTCTCACATGTACTCCCAGGAGAGTTCATTTAACACTGCTGTATAAAGCACAAAAGTTAATTGTTAATAAAAATTTTATTTTCATAAGAAAGAAATATTTAGATTTAATTCATTGCATTGATTAAATTCAAATCAGTGTGCAGATTAATTTGTGTAGATGATGATTACTCAATTATAATATGTAGAATTAAATTAACTTTTATTAGTACTATTTACACATTAGGGAGTTTATCTTTTTCAAATAAACTCAATATTTTTGTTTAGGTTATAATTAATTCTGTACTGTTTTCTATTCAAATCTACTAATATTAAATGGATAACTATTAAGGGTCTCATTTAATTAATATTTACTCAATACCAAACCTTGTGAAATTTAATTAATAATATTGCTTGTAATCTGTTGCCTCATTTTTATTGAGTAGATATGGTGTATTTTTTCTTACAGTGAAGGAATTATTTATCACGTATTTGAAACAGATTGCTGCCATTTTGTGTCAGGTATTTTTATGCTTATAAAATATACATTTAGATATTTATTCCAGTTTTTTTTTCAGCATAAATGTCACCAAGATTTGATCCACTCAGAAAAAGCTTATAAACCCATATAATAATTAAAGTGCCCTATGATGCTATTTTAAAGGTTTCTAATCTTGTTTATCGTCTCCTACAACAGGTTCACATTCATCCAAAGTCAAAAACACTTTAATTTCCTCATAATATCCACTGCAGCATCAGCTCTTTTCTCTCAGCGTCTGAAACGCTTCGTTCGAAGATTCGGTCTCTCTAAACCCCGCCTTTCTGAGAGCTGCTCTGCTCTGATTGGTCAGATGGCCCAGTCTGCTGTGATTGGTTGGAAACCAAACACTCATTAGCATATCTGAAGTTCAGCTCTTCCTCTATTACTGACGACTTGTTTCAGCAGTTCAGAATCGCTTATTTCTTTTAGCAGACAATAACTTTATTACAGCTTTATTACACACTACATGAAATGTAATATTTGAAAAAGCAGAATAGGAGCACTTTAAGCATGTTTGACAAGCGGTAATTCTTCAGAGAGCCACAAGAGGACGCCATTTATCAGTACATTTAACCCATTCCTGCAGATTTTCCCCGAGCCGTCGGAGCACATGAAGGGCGTGGCGCGGCTGAAGGAGCGTCTGCCGTCGATCGTGGTGGAGCCGTCAGAGGAGAGCGGAGAACAGAACTCCGTCGTCGATGAGGAGGAGGAAGAGGAGGAGGAGGATCCTTTCCAGGACCGCTGTGACCCCGCCGGCAGCGGTCAGGAAGAGCAGGCCGACGTGGACAGGTCAGTACCGGCGTTACACCGAATGCCATTACCTATATCGTCCAAAACCGGCTGATTGTTCAGACATCTACATCATTTACCATGAGCTTTATTAACTTTGATTGTCAATACATTTTTGAATAAGTTAAACCACCTTCTTCTTCGTCTGTTCCAGAGTTCCTCGTTTTAAACGTTCATCGATACCTTGTATTCAGATCGACTACAGCAGACTGACCCCGCCCCCTTCGCCCACATCATCACGCGCAGCTCCGCCCTGTTTTCACAGCTGAGAGACGAACAGATCAGAGGATGAGAAACATCAGCACAACTGAAGCATAAAAACATGTGATTTAAAGCTGTAGGTTTAAATGAAAAGTTTTAGGATTTTGAAAAAATTAATAATCAGATTGTGCTGTGTTTCTATGTGTAAACGAGTGATCACGTGACTACAGACGGCCAGATTGAAGCTCTTTGGATGAATGTGTTAGTTCAATATTTCACTGCAGTTGTGACGCTGATATCAAATTAGAAAAATGCAAAATAATCTTCCATGGCGCTAGCAACGCCAAGGTCATGGGTTCGATTCTCAGGGAAATGTGTAGGACTTTCAATGCAATGTAAATCCATTTGGATACAAGCATCTGCCAAATGCATGAATGTAAATATACATTTCTCTGCTGGTCTCAGAATGTGAAGTGAATTTCATCTAGTGGAAGCGTTTGGTACTGCGCCCAAAACAAAATCTGACTGAAAGCTCATTTTTTGAGATATCAACCTCAAATTTGATGCACAACTTGTTTAGATTTATGAGTTTGATTTTCCCACAGTTTTAGAATAAAACATGTTTTGGAAAATATATATTTCATATAAAAATTACAAATAGTATTTTTACGCATACTATTTTATAATATTAAACTTAAACTTCTGTAACTTTGTTTAGTTTCACTTTTTTCACTTCAGCAATAATCTGCCAAGTATCTTCTTTAAAAAAAGACCAAACTTCAGTCTGTGATCCAAAACATTCAAGATTTACCAGTTTAAGTTGGAAATGTCATCTTCAGCTATTTCATTTTCAATAAATAGATTATAACTACTGCATAAATGTAATTTAGTGCCATAAAATCTCCTAAAAATACACAATATTAAATTTAGATATTTGTACTGAAAACAAGACAGAGGAAGAACATCGTGTTTTTCAGTGCCGAGTGAGATTGAATGAAATGTATTATAAGTGTTAGAATCACAGTCTGCCTTGATGTTTAAGCCGAAGGTTTGAGTTGTTGTTAATCTCCATCTAGTATTTTTTCAGTTTGTTTTTAATTTTGCAGAGCACTTTCTGTATGACGCAGACACACAATTGTGCTCAATAAAAGCCATTTTAATGTCTGACACTGGATTTGTGTGACTTTGTTTCTGGGCATAACAACCCAGGTGAAAAAAGTGCACTTCTATAATGTACTTAAAGTGCTGTATTTTCACGCACTAATTTTGTACCTAATGTAATAAAAATCCTTCTTTAGTACTACTTAAGATCATCTAAGATGTGCTATTTTGAGACAGCATGAAATATGAACTAATATGCGCTTTTAAAATATCTCTGTATTTAAAATATATATTTAGCTACCACTATGGGTTCAAATGTACTATAAGTGATATCTAAATACATTTTCTAAATACAGAGATAGTATATTAAAAGCACATTTTAGTTCATATTTCATGCTGCCTCAAAATAGCACATCTTAGATGATCTTAAGTAGTACTAAAGAAGGATTTTTATTACATCAAGTACAAAATTAGTGCGCAAAAATGCACTTTAAGTACATTATAGAAGTGTACTTTTTTTCACCTGGGAATAAAACACCAAGTTTGATTAGTAGGAAATGCATGAACTTGTGTGTGTTCCTCACATGAGCACAGGGGGCAGTAAAACACAAGCACAGCAACAATCTTCATCATGTTAAATAAGAGCCTGATGTGATATTCAGATGGTAGATTGTGTTTACTGTCAGAAGCCAAGCATGCACAATAAAACTAAAGCGTTTGGAAACGAAGCCAATAACTAAACACTGCGAGCCGGACGGAGAGATCAGCAGATTTGATCCTCCATCATCAGTTGTGCCGTAGACTAAACATCTCACGACTCCAGCCGTGTTTCCAACGCTCACATTCCAGAGCTGCAGCAGAATGTAAATTCAGTTTGCTTGTGCTTGTGTTGTGGAAGAGAATGTATTTGTGATACTGGGTTTCACAGACAGGGCTTAGCCTAAGCCAGGATTAAGCCTTAGTTCAATTAGGATATTTAAGGAGCTTTTATAAAAGTTCACCAGATAAAAACACTGGTGTGCATCTGGAGACAAAGCAATGGCACAGACATATTTTAAGATCTGTCAGTACAAGTTGCTTTCAGTAAAAACATCTCAAACATGCATTTTAGCTTAAGCCTTGTCTGTCAAACCGGGGGTGGCAGCATCAACTCAAACTGTCAATCATCGACCAGGCCCCTCCCCTTTCAGCAGTGAGGGCGGGGTTACAGAGCGAGTGACTCCATCTGTCTGTGTTCACACTGGAACACCAGCACACTAGACAGTGAACACTAGTGTCTACTGTTCAATTAAATTATACATTTAAATGATGGTATCATATGCCACCGCCTACAGTGTAAAATTCAAGATCAATTTCTACCCAATTTAAGCCACAAAAAATATTTTTTTTGGAACAATGTATTTCAGCGATATTAAATAATATTTTTCACTTGTTAATCTCAAAGTTATGAACAAACGTTCTTCCAGTAACGTTAATAGAACGTCATCTGGTCTCAAAAACGTTATTTATACATCGTTCATGGAACATTTTTTAACGCTTTAGTTGGACGTTTGTCTGTTTTTTAAATGTTTCCACTTGTTTCAGAACATTCCCATAATGTTTGAAGAACGACACAATGGAATGTTCCCTTAACGTTCACATAACCTAGAAAAAACGTTTTAAAACGGGACATTTTGAACATCCAGAGAAATAGCATTCCCATTAAGTTCTAAAAATGTTAGGAAACATTATTTAAACCTTTTTTTTTGTGATCTGGGACTACAGCACACACATATAGAGTTCAGTATGGAAGCATGTGATTCTGGCCGAGATCCCAGATCCTGGTATGTGCCCGTCTAACTGAGGAACAGTGTGTGTTTGTACACTATCAGACGGAGAGGTGGAGGTCTGGAGAATCTCATGAGCGCCGTGAGCAGAAATAGGTCAGACGTGCCACTGGAGAACTCTCCGTTTGTTTCATCTGTGAGGTCACGTCTCCTCTAATGGAGTCCAGATGTGCTGCGGGAGCGGCTAATACGCCTCTTTCTCCTTTAATTCCCTCGTCTTCCTCTCCTGCTCACTCTCGCTCTCACAGGAAATGCTCCAGGTTCTTGGCCCTGAAGGGAACGTGCCTCTGTAACCACCTCCAGATNCACACACACACACACACACACACACACACACACACACACACACACACAGAGTTTAGTGTGCACTGCACGGCTGCGTCCAAACTCACTGCTCTCCATCCGTTCCTCTTCATGTCTCCTGCCGAAACCACCGACATGATCCTGCACCAATTCACCATACTGGATCTGGCTGGTTTGGGCTGGTTAGTGCCTGTACAGATGATTGACCAGAATGTTCAAAATGATTTACTGGTTAAAAATTTAAAAAAATGACGTCTTGTTTTCCAGCATAAATATCTAAACATTCTTAAATCAAGATACATTTACTGGAGAAGCAAAATTAATGAAGATATTAAGTCTTGTTTTCTAAAAAAAAATATCAAAATGAAGTGAGTTTGTGCTTAAAACAAGAACAAATATCTGATAATGTGGTCAGATGTTTGTTTCAAGCATAAACTCACTTAAAGGTGCAGTAAGCAATTTCTGAGAAACGCTCAGCACACATGTAGCCAATCAGCAGTAAGAGGCGTGTCCACGCATGAGGGGGGAGGTGCCTGTGCTGCATAGTGTGTTCATGAATTTGGAGGCGGAGCTATCAAGATAGAAGTGTGATCCTATTGGGTAGGGGACGAGTTTGTTTCGGTGATTTCAAATATCAAGAGCGTTTCTCAGAAAATCGCTTACTGCAGCTTTAAAGACGCAATATCTTAAAGGAACACTCCACTTTTTTCGAAAATAGGCTCATTTTCCAACTCTCCTAGAGTTAAACAGTTGAGTTTTACCGTTTTCGAATCCATTCAGCCGATCTCCGGGTCTGAATCTGATTGGTCATTTTTGAGCGAGATGCTAACGGTCTAATCAGATTCTATGAACTATGCTAAAAGTGGTACCGCCATTGCCTGGCAAGGCCAGACTGATATCTTCTACACGATTCGAGTCAACTCCAAAACGTACCGTGCAATCAGATTCGTTTATTTCAGTGACGCAAACAGCGTCACTCTAGTGCGGCGAAAGTCCCTTCAATATCGAGCAGAGCAGACCATCATGTCTCTTAAAGCAGCTTCTTTTTAGCCTTTTTAAGTGAAAACATGTAGAATCTCAGTATTGATCAGGTGACTGTGTTTTAAACAGTTTATTGAACAGCTTGATGGCCTGATACAATGTCACACACACACATAAACGAGGCGAGACAAGCCTTTTAAAGCAGCCGTGAGCTGACTGCCTCTTTTTAGCCTTTTTAAATAAAAACACTCCAGCGAATCGACAAGACTCGATCACAAGAATGCATTAGAAGTGTACATTTAAATATTGGATGAGAGAAACAGAGACGGCTCGCGTCTCTAATGAAGCTTGTGCTCGTCCATTCTCGCTTCATTGTGTTCAAAATACATGGCGAATCTCATTCAAGCGAGCACAAAAGCATTAAAGAGCTTCTTTGGTTTGTTTGACATCTGTAAAGAAGCTCGTCGTGTCGCCGGCGCCGCTGCTGATCCCAGCACGAGCAGATGAGAGAGAGTTTCGATTCCGTCCTCAGTTTGTCAAGATTCATTACATCTTCGTTTATGCCATCTAGAATCTCAGCACTGATCGGGTGACTGTATGTTTTAAACAGTTTATGGAACAGCTTGATGGCCTGATACGACGTCACACACACACACACACTTGGCAATAACACCACGTATTCTCAAATTCTTACTGCAACAACGACACAAGTCATTAACGTCGCTTTCTCTAGCGCTAGCCATGTTAAACTACTCTCCGTGCTTGCCAAAAAAGCAAGCAGTTCGCTGTTGACTCTCTTGTCGCTTTGCTAACGTCATATCCGCCCTTCTCTGATTGGTTTACTCCGCTTCCTGTTTGCTCGGATTTGCTCCGCCTTAGAAATCGAATTGATTCAATGGTCGACCAGACTCATCCGCTGGTACAGTGGATTTTCCAGGCAAGTACCGCCAGACCCGGAGATCGGCTGAATGGATTCGAAAACGGTAAAACTCAACTGTTTAACTCTAGGAGAGTTGAAAAATGAGCCTATCCTTTAATTGATGTTGCTTCTCCAGTAAATGTATCTTGAGTTATGAAAAAAACAACTAATAAAAAGGACAAAAACACAACAAAATTACTAAAACTTTCAAATTAAAATGAAAACAAAATAAAAATATCAATATAAAATCTGTTTACAAAAACTAACCCCAACTAACAAAAATATGTTCTAGGAACATTTTGCTAACTTACGAAGCCCCGCACATGACACGCAGGAAAAAAATAGGCTAATTACTCATTCGTTCCCTCGATTTGCTTAAATCATGCCCACGATTTAGCAAATCGAGGGAACGAAATAGTAAGTCGCGCACACGATTTAGCAAATCGAGGATACGAAATAGTAAGTCGCGCCCACGATTTAGCAAATCGAGGGAACGAAATAGTAAGTCGCGCCCACGATTTAGCAAATCGAGGGAACGAAATAGTAAATCGCGCCCACGATTTAGCAAATCGAGGGAACGAAATAGTAAATCGCGCCCACGATTTAGCAAATCGAGGGAAACATTTTTTTTTCTTGGTTATGTGAACGTTAAGCAAACATTCCATTCTTCAAACATTATGGGAACGTTACTTTTGAATGTTCTCTGAACGTTCCGAAACATTTAAAAAACGTTAGATGAACATCCACCTAAACCGTTGCATGAACAATGCATACAGAACGCTTTGAGAACATTATTAAGGACCTGATAACGTTCTATTAACGTTACTGGAAGAACGTTTGTTCATAACTTTGAGAGAACGTTCCCTGTTCGCTGGGATAGAGTATCAGTGATACTAAAATAACACTGCTGAGAGAGAACAGCCTTCTGGAGAGACTCAAACTATGCAAACTCCCAGAATTCCTCCGTCCCGCACACGGATCTATCAATGCTCCACTGTTTCAGTCGCATTAATAGAACGGAGCGAGAAGATGGTTCTGCTCCAGCTGGAGCTCATTATTGTGCGTCTCCTCCGAGATGAAGAAGTGTTTATGTGAACACGCCACAGCTTCACTGTTCAGGAAACACACAAGCCAGAAATGCCGTTGAACTCTGACACGGCAAACACTGACGCTTTCACAATCTCTCCAAATAAACATTCCTGCCGTTTCACAAGCACTTTCCCGTTGCAGAGGATTGAACAGGAGATCAAATCATACATCAGCAAAACTCAGGAATCTCTAGAGTTACCGCACAATGTTCGTTTGGATCTTCAAAGTTGACATGAAATGAAAATTCACCGTATTTAATTTTTAAATGCCTATTATAGTTCTTATTGTGAGCAATTAATCCATGCATTTGACCTCGTAATGTTTAATCAAAACTGAATCTTTCAGTACAGGATTCTCCAACCATTTAGTGCGCTTAAACTCCAGCTCACGCTCATCTGCATACTGTTGAGAGCCACGCCCACATCACAACAGACAATCAATGCATAAAATACATTGATTCTTTTTCAATAATCCGTAACACTCGGATGTACGTCAGAATATGGAGGCTACTTCGGTTTCATCGCGACATTAGCATATCATTACGAAGAGGCTTTTATTTACAGGTTTAAATACAGGGAACATTTACAGACATTTACATGTGTGACATCATCATCATCATCATCACCGTCGTGATTCATCTTGGTTTATCTGTGATATGTTGAAGTGTTGGTCAATGCAGACGGATGTACAGATGTTTGACTGCTGTTTTTTCAGCATCTTACGGCATGAGTGTCGTGACGGCGCGTTGAGTTGCACTCAGTCTATCGTCCTCTATTTCTCCCCAAACAAACGGTAAAGTGTCTCCATCCCAGAATGAACATCACTGTGTACCGCGTTCGGTTCAGAAGACACTTGAGTTGTGTTTTCATGATCCAGTCCACTGGGGATCAGGGTTGAGCAAAACGAAACTGAACTGAATTAGCCAAAACACACAAGATATTCAACAGGAATAAGTGTGAGTGTGTGTGTGTCTCATACGGTGGTCATGACTTTGAGTGACCCGGTTCTGAACCTCAGGATCTTCTTCTTGAGCGCGTGCGAGGCTTTGATCTTCACAAAGGCTTTGGGCTGCAGGGTGTTTCCGGGCGGAGAGGGCGGAGCCAGCTGCTGCGGCCACACCAATCCACCGCTCTCGTCAGAGTCACTGGACAGCGAGCTGGAGGCGGGCGACTCGGCCTCGCTCAGGCTGGACTCGGACTCTCCCGGCGGGTCTTCGCGGGTATGGAGATGCGGCGCCGGATGGCTGTAGACACAGGGCGGCGGGCGAGGTTTACGGGAGCGTCTGATTGGTTGTTCCGTCTCGGCTTCGTCCTGACTCAGTTCCAGCGTGGAGCGCCAGCGGCGGTGACCCGATCCGCGGCGTGTTTTGGGCGTAACGTTCCTCTCCGCTGTGTTGTATTTGCGCTCGGAAACTCCTCGCAGGTTGTTCTCTGATTGGGCGCGGCAGGCTTTCCGGCCGGGCTTCTTCGGCGCGATCTTTTCCTCCGTGAAGCGGCACTTCTTCAGCGCCGCTCTCGGCTTCCTCTCGGGTGAGCGTCCGGCTTTCGGAGCTTTGTACGCTTGAGCGCGACAAGGCTGCGCTGGGATGTACTGCGCGTTCACCAGCTCGTCCGAGGACGGAGAGTGTGCGTGTTGGTAGACGTGTTGTGGCGATTCAGCCTCGCTGCTGCTGGGAAAATCCAGAGACGTGGAGCGAATCCCGGCGAGCACCGGTCTGGGATAGCGGACGGAGCACTGCTGCTCGTCGTCGGCCCACGGGACGTACGCCGGCTCTTTGCGGCTGATGCTGCTCTGTCGGATCACTCCTCTGGTTTCGGGTCCCAGGCTGGTGCGAGGTTTGTTCGGTCTGGCGGGAGGCGAGCGGCGCTGGATCAGGCCCAGGATGTACATCTCTACGCGCTGCGCCTGTCTGTAGTCCTCCGCGGTGGGTTTGTCATCTGCATCGTCTACAGGCTGCCACACCCACGGCTCCTCTTCACCGATGCCCTCCAGCGGAGGATGGGGCGCCGAGAGAGAGCGGGGAACTGGAGCGCGAACCGACCCGTTCAGCTCACGGCCAACAAATACATCACCTACAAACAGAGACATGGAGCATCATTATAATTCTAAAAACAACAAACAGACAACGAATCAACGAATAAAGACGCTTGAGAGTTTCGATCCACTTCACTGTTCTGCAAACTGTTGATTAAACCACATTTGATAAAATTATTTATATGTCGGGCCAAGTTTATTTTATTTAGTACATCTCATACACAAATATGTGGAAGCTTGTTTCTGCCACGAATAAAACAATTTAAAACATTGCGACTTTTTATCTCACAATACTGAGTTTTTTTTCCCTCACAATTGCGAGAAATAAAGTCAAAATTGCGAGATAAAAAGTCGCAATTAAATTTTTTATTTTTTATTCAGTGCGGAAGCAAGCTTCCTTACTTTATAATAGTTTAAAAAAATGTAGTCACCAAAATCTAAAAGGGGTTCGTAAGGTTAAAAATGCAAAAACATTTGGAAAATTGATCATTTATAATTTGATACATTTTTTAAAATAATTAATAATTATGTTAGATAACATTTGGAAAATGAAATACATTTTTTTTGTGCGAATGTGTGTGAGGTAGGGCTGGGCGATTTTTCCTATTTTTTCGATTAATTTAATGTTTTGCTTCGATTTTATTATTTTTTAAATCGAGAAATCGCGATTTTTGAATAAAAATGTTAGCAAGCGTTACAATTAGACATGCTGACAATACAGCAATGATAACCATATTAGGAGAAGAAAATGATCCGACCTCATGATGGCGCCGGCGCGCCTGATTAACCGCTCTCATGTGACGCTCTATCACTATTCGTGGCTGTTCATTCAGTGATGCGTTATAAAAAATGAGCCGTTTTAAAAAAGTTATTAAACGCGAGTTGAGCTTAGAAATTGTGAAAATATTAGAAAATATTTTGGCTAAGAAATATTTAGCATTTTCTTATTTTATATTATTTCTGAGTATATAGGATGTGTTTAAGATAAGTTTGTACAACATTTGCCTTCATATTTCAGGCATATTTTCTGCAAAAATTTTTTAACAAACTGTTTTACATTCAGGCCTACACCATGTTGATCACTTCATGTGTGCTGCACTTGGAATGGAACTTTTTTAACCAGATCTTTAATGAAGAGAATGTTACTTAAATCATATTGTAGATAAGTTAAAGGTGGTACAGAGGATCTTTTTGTCGACTGAGTTTTTGAAATGAGCACATGCGTAAGAACAACCCCCCTCCATTTCGAGTGAACGCCTCCCAAAACTTGTGCAGGAGTATTAGAACACGAGTGTTTACCGCCGGCATTCTCTGTGTTATTAAGCCGGGCACACATTTAACGACTAGCTAAAACATTCTAAGACTGTGCTCAACATACAGCGATTGTTTCCTGCTCCTGAAGCAGATTTATATACTTTCACATGGAATTTGAACACCGACTGTAATCGCAGACTGAACGCAACTGACTCTGACTGGACGCGTTTGAGCGCGATCAGTCATAAGTATCAATTTACATTCATAATCGGCCTTACAATCGACTTAAAGCCGCACACACACTTAGTGGATTCATTATGTCGGACTCACCGCAGGTAACTCATAATCTGCAGTTGTTACTCCTGTCTCCTGACAAAAACATTGCATGCGGCGGCTGTGGAGTGTGGAAAGTTACTGGAGCGCGCAGCCGCGCGTCTCTCACGAGGAACGTCATGGCAGTGATTGACAAGCCAGAGGGCCAATCGTTTACGCGATGATCGCTGATGTTTTTAAGGCCCTACCTCGTGCACAGATGATGTATAATACTAATATTCCTTTCAGTGCACCTAATAAATAGTCTTTTATCAGTTAGTAAAGACAGTTTCAATAATATTGCAAAAATGTATAAAACAAAATATTCTCTTTAGCACCTTTAAGTTGACTAGTTAAACAGAAAAAAAAAAAATAAAAAAATCGAAATCGTGAATCGGTCCAAAAAAAAAAAAAAA
This sequence comes from Anabarilius grahami, assembly GCA_003731715.1. Classification (NCBI taxonomy): domain Eukaryota; kingdom Metazoa; phylum Chordata; class Actinopteri; order Cypriniformes; family Xenocyprididae; genus Anabarilius; species Anabarilius grahami. The sequence goes on from RJVU01075100.1 coordinate 448,785, forward strand.
TCTAGATTAAATTTTTTTGCCATATCGCCCAGCCCTAGTGCGAGTGTGTGTGTGAGTGAGTGTGTGTGTGAGGTGTGTTCTCTAACACAGCGGGTCTTTCTTCTCCTCAGTGTCAGGCGTGTATATTCACACTGAAGCTTAAAGGGTCTCATGACTCTGTGTGATTTCTGCAGGCTCTGCTTTAACCATTTCACTGCCAGGAAAACCCCAAACACTCAATTTTACACTCTGGAATGCTTTTTAAAAAATTAGATTGAGACTAATTATATTTATTTAAGATAAGATACAAGACTCAAAATCTCAAAAAGTCATTGTTCTTCTCCAGTAAATGTATCTTGATTTCAGAATGTTTAGATATTTGTGCTGGAAAACAAGACAGAAACACTGAGGAGGAACATTATGTTTTGCAATGTACGGCCACAGGGTGAACTGGATCTCTATAAGCGTTTGTGTGTGTGTGTGTGTGTGTGAGAGTGTGTGTGTGCAGTGCTGGCAGACAGAAGTGTGTGTTTGACGGGTGTCGGGAGGATATTTGGGTGGTCCTCTTACCAACAGACTTGGGTCTCTCAGAGAGCCGGACGGGGCGGGCGAAGTCAGACGGGCCGAGAAGACAAGGACCCTCAGTCTGTTCAGAGCCTGATAGAAAACACACACACAAATATAAATATATATGTATATTTAATGAGTAAAATGAGTCGACATTCTCTTGATTTGTGCTTCTCAAAAATTTCTCAAATGACAACAGTCATGTTCACTAATTAATATTACAAGTTTGAGCAAAATAATTGTGATTATCAGTTTAACCATAATTAAATCATGACTAAAATATAACTAAGACTAAAACTAAAATAATAAAAAATTAACACTATTCTAAGGTGAGCAAGAAAAAAAAAAGGTATCTGTATCAAGGCAGCAGAATCGGACATAAAAACTGATATTGCTCCATATCTTCAATGAAAGCATATGCCGTTATCTACGGATTAGGGCCAAGCAATAATAAAAAAAATAAAACCATCTCGAGATTAAAGTTGTTAAATTTCGAGAAAAAACTCGTTAAATTTCGAGAAAAAACTCGTTAAATTTCGAGAAAAAAGTCGAGATAAAATGTTGAGAATAAAGTCATTAAATTCCGAGAAAAAAGTCGTTAAATTATGAGAAAAAAAGTCGAAATAAAATGTTGAGAATAAAGTCATTCAACTATGAGAATAAAGTCATTAAATTACGAGAAAAATGTTGTTAAATTTCGAGAAAAAAGTCGAGATAAAATGTTGAGAATAAACTCACTAAATTAACGAATTTATTCTCGTAATTTAACGAGTTTGTTCTCGGAATGTAATGACTTTATTCTCGTAATTTAATGACTTTATTCTCAACATTTTATTTCGACTTTTTTCTCGTAATTTAATGAGTTTGTTCTCGAAATTTAACGAGTTTATTCTCAACATTTTATTTCGACTTTTTTCTCGAAATTTAACGAGTTT